>CM035161.1:11537735-11646337 GCA_020205615.1 Panax quinquefolius
TAATAAGATAAATAATAAACATTAGAGATTTGTAATTCATATTATTCGAGGATTCGATAATATCCAGAAATTATAATCATGATATTACATGTAATATGATTGAGTTCAAATGATAATATTTAAGGTTCTTAGTTTAAATATAACAGTTAAAATTCAACAATGAAGGTTAATTAAAGATATTAGATGAAACATCAACTATTAAGAAAATTGTAATTATTTCAAAATTTTTACGTTTAATGTTAAGAGTTGTGAAAGCGAACAATACTTTCTTACCGTAATAAATTTAATAAAATGATATCCCTTACTTTTAACATGCCCGTAGATGTCGTTTTTATATAGTTGATCATATATATATATATATATATATATATATATATATATATATATATATATAGCCTCCATAGTGTAATACCTTTAACTTTCATATATTATGAAATCGTCAAAAGCCGACTTGATAATATAAATTTGTGTAGTGTATAAAATAGAGTAGAATAAATTTTAAAATAATTTTTGAAGAAATAAAATAATATTTTAAAAAAATATTCTAGATGAAGCTTTGGAAAATAAATATTATAAAGAAAGAGTTGTAAAATTATTGTGATGTGTGTACTTGTGCAACTTTTATAGAAAAACTAAGTTGAACAATTCTTGCACTCTTCTTGATATTTACCCGATACTTAAGATAATCTTAACACACTCGGAGAGATAACTTTTGCCTTTAAGTAATTTTTAAAGATTGGAAGGAAGGATAAATAAGAAAGTTATGAAACTCGCGTATTAAGCTCCGTATTTATATATAAACAAAACAAAGTTAACTTACTACCCTTACATCGATATTTAACTACACACTTTTCACATTTCAAGATTATACATAATATACCACACATTAATTATTCATTATTTTGATATTTGATATTACTTTTAATCTACCATATATTAATTATCCACATTTTATAATTTAGGATTAAATTTTATTTACTATTCTAGTTATTATTATATTATCCACTCTTCTATATTATTAACATAATATAAAATGTTACATATATTTAAGTATGCGATGTTATTCAAATAATGAGTTTGGCTAATTATTAAATACGTAACTTTTAATTATGTAACTTTTCATTCTACATTACCCCTTACTACTGGTGACAATATTAATTGATAATAGCAAATATTGTGCATTTTATTATTGTAGAAAGTAATTAGTTCAATAATGTGAAATATTCGCATTTTATTATTATAATGAGTTATTGATTGATAATATGAAATATTATAGAATACCGGTGTTACTATGGAATCTGTAGTGTGTTCTTGTGGAATATTATCATCTAGGTATTTTAATAGTTAAAGGTAAGAATTTGGATAGTAATTTTTTATTAAAAATAATTTTAAGCGTTTTTTTTATCAAGATGATTATTTTGTGGTGGAATACACAATGATTAGTTATTTTCAATTAGTAAATGGTACTTATCAATTTTTTGACATTCTTTTTATTTTTATAATTTACATATCATCCTTAATAGCTTTAATTGCTTTCTTTTATCAATTTAACACCTATAGTTTAGAATAATATTTATAAAGAAAATTAAGTTTTATTTATTTAAAAGTTGGGGCCCTTGAAATTAGTAATGTAGAGCATTTCAAAAGATAAAGATTCTTAGATTTCATTTCAAATTCTTGTTTCGGTCGTTTCCACTTTGTTGTATTTTTCCTTAAATTTGACTTGATGTATAACTTTTCAGCGTAGGATTTGTTCCTGCTTATCGAATATCTTGACATGTATTTCCCGCGTATATTTAAATCCCATGTTATCTCGTCGCCTAGTTCTAATTCATTGTTGTAGTTTGGGCCCTTCCGCATATTTATATAATATGAATATGTAAACGTTAATGTACGAGGGAGATGTTTGGCCGGTGAGCTAAATCACTGTGAGGCTAATTTCTACTCGTCGATGATTTCAAATAGGAAACAAATCGAGGGTTGGGCTTTCATCTTTTTGAATCTCATAACTCCTTTCCATGGAGCATGACGTAAAATAATTGACATTGAATCCCTGTTCCTTGATTAAGATTAACATCACTCTTTTGTCGTTATTTATTTAGGTTGTATTAATTGTCGGATCATTTGAATTTTTACATGAGTTATGTGTACCTGACTCTCGTCTTAATGATATTCTTCTCTACCTCATTCCGGCATATCGGAGGCGAAACTTTCTAAACCATACAAAGCCTCAAATAAAGTCATGTACTATCTTTGCTTGATCGTTGTTGTTGTTGTGAAGAATTTAACCAAGGTGGGTGAAAATCTTAGTCCCAACTTTCCTTAAAATCTAGTCGCAAAGTCTTAATAGATCTTGAGAGTTTAGATTGTCCTTTTGATTTGCTTGTCCGTCCAGGAGATGGTATGCAAAATTAATTGCAACAAGGTTCGATTATTGCTTTTTGTAAGATAATCCGACATCGTGAAGTGAATCTAGGGTCCCAATCGGAAATTATGGATCTTGGCACGCCGTGTAATCTCGCAATCTCACTTATGTATATATTGGCAATACGTTCAAGTGAAAAATTTTCTAGTATGGACAAGAAATAAGTAATTTTAATTGATCTATCTACTGATGACATAAAAGTCGTCCAAACCTTGGGAAACTTTGGGGAAACCTCTCATAAGAAATCGATATTAATGTGTTTCTACTTCCATCCCTGGTTCATTAATTGGTTTGATGGATCCTTAGGGTATTTGATCATTACTGCCTTGTACTGATGACATATTAAACACCTTGAGATAAAATTTTTGGTCTTCTCTTTCATATATTGTTCCACCAAAATGTATGTCGAAGCACGATACATTTTGATGCTTTTAGGTGGATTGAAATGGTGTGTTGTGTCCCTATCATGATTTTATATTTCAATTGAGTCGTTAGGGACATAGAGTGAGAGTTGACTCAAAGTATCTATTGTTCATTGATTCTCACTTAGGAATATCACTTTCTTGTACTTTCTTCATCGTATTCACTAGTTACGGATTAGTGGCTTGAATAACTTTAATTTTATCGATTAAAGCCAATTCTACTCGTACATTTGCAATCTTCTTGAGTCTCTGGTGTTTTAACTTTATTTACATTTTTGTAAGTCATACAAAACTTGTTTCTTGTGTTATCGGTATTGCACTTGTACTTTCGCATATGATATTCTATTTAATCGTCAACTACCATGTTTACCTTTCTGAGGGGTACTCAATGGTATGATTATAATCCTTCAACAACTTAAACTAATGTCGTTGTCCCATGTTGAAGCTCCTTTTGGTGAAAAAATATTTGAGGCTTTTATGAGTGCCTTATAAATCTCCACTTTTCTTCCAGTATAGCAATGTCTCCAAATCTTGAATGAAAGCGCGTTGCATGACTCTGAGATCGTGAGTAGGGTAATTCTTACTCATATTTCTTGAGTTGTCGATGTATAATCTATAACTTTTTTGTGTTGAATGAAAATAACCTAGACATATAGTTGAAATCTCGTTTGTAGATGACAAATCCTCGATCATATAGTGGGTAAACAGGGGTTGGCTTGCGAGTCTTTTTCGGAGTTCTTGAAAGCTCTTCTCGCATTTTTGCTCCATTCAAATTTTGTGCTTTTATGATCGACTTAGTTAATGGAGTAGCAATTCGAGAGAATCTTTTTACAAATATTTGATAATAACAATCTAGGCCTAGAAAGATTCGTACTTGATTCTTGTCTTAGAGTTACTCCCGATTTAATATTGCTTTAATTTTTGTAGGGTCAATAGAGTATTCTTTGTTTAGTGATCACATTACCCGAGGCGTTACTTTCTCGCTATAACTCACATTTCTTTAACTTGACATATTACTTGTTCTCACATAGTTTTAGAGTATCAATCTTAAGTGTCGTTCAAGCGATCCACACAACTCTTGAAGTATATGAAAATGTTATCAAGAAATACAATCAGCGAAATGATCTAAAATATTCATTGAATATTCGATTCATTATGTCCATGAAGGTTCATGAGGAGCATTGGTTAATCCAAAAAATATGACTAATTAAGAACTGTAATGCAAGTCCAATCCAACTCAATGTGCCCTTAATATTTTTGTTAGTTATATATAATCTAGTTTCATTTTTACCAAGTATACAAAAAAAAAAGGTTAGATAAACATTCTAAAAAACTTCTCCAAAGTTCACAAGAAAATTATAAATAATATTAAATTTGTTCCAAAATTATAAGATAAAATTTAAAACATTTTCAAACTCGAAATTAATAAAATTTCCATTGTTAATGAAGTATTAAATTAATTAGATAATGAGAATGAAATAATTATGTTTTAAACTAATTCTTTACATACTCAAAGATTCTCATGATATAGGGAAAATAATTTTAATTATATTAAAATAGCTTGAATTAGACCGAGATAAACTAAGTGAAATTTAGAAAAAAAAAATCTAGAAGTAGAATTTGGCGTAGATTTGTTTTCATTTTTGTTTTTTAATATCTCTGAATAATTTATAAGATTTATAGGAATTGGAATTTTACTAGAATAAAGTGATTTGGATATCGTTTGGATACAATGTAAAAAATATGCTTCGCATGTCTGCAGCATCGTATATTTTTATATGTATCCAAACGACATCCAAATCACTTCATTGAAAAAATCTAAATCTTATAAATTATTTTAGAAATAAAAAAAAAACCGATGAAAGCTAAGTGGCAATCCAAAGTTGCCCGAAGAAGGCTTTTGTGTAAAACTAAACCCAAACATATATTTGCTTTGACCTTAAATTGGACCAACTCTGCTTTATAGGTATAATACTTTACCCAACAGCCCCCAAACTATTGAAAGGGTTACCACAAATCACAATCTAAAATTCTAAAATCTAAACCATTGTTATAAAGCTTAAATATGTTTACTTTATCTTAAACTATTTCATTATTATTCTTTGATGACCCGTATTTGATTTTGTTAATTAGATGATTGGTATTGAATTTAATTTCGATTCCAAATTCAATTGAAATTTAATAGTGTTAGAAATATATAGCCTATGGTGGCTATTTGGGTGGGGCATAAATCGGTGATGTAAAAAAATAGTTTTTAATCTTGGAATTAAATATTATTGATATATTGAAGGGTAAAATGGTAAATACCTCTTTCATTAATATATTCAAGACTAATTAAAAACATCAAAAGCTTCAAAACAAAGCCCCAAATCGATCCTAAAGTACTAACTCGACAATCACAAACATATACATATATTACGAAACTAAATATGATTTAGTACTTAAGCTATATGTAAGTATTAAAACTTCGATTGATCGCTTCAATTTTGTCGATTAGATGATTAAGCTATCGATTTTTTCGATTCTGGAATAATTGAGGCACGCCACGTCGAAATTGCTGGCGTGGGCTAATAATGTAGGACCTTAAGACTCTTATGTGGCAAAAAAATATTTTATTCATTACATAAACAAATTTGTATAAATCATGGACAAAATGGTCAAAACCTAATTTAACAATTTTAATTAAAATAAAACAAATATATATCAATACAAAAGAAAATCCAAATTGACTGGTCTGAACTCCAAATTGACTGGTCCTTCTTTTCTCTCCTTCCCCCACTCCGAACTCCAAAATCCAAATTGACTGGTCCTTCTTAAATTGCTCCTCTTCAAGTTTTCCGGGCACAGGCGGCTTGGAGGTGGATTTGCTGGAACTTGGATACGCCGTGCATAGAGTCTTCTGGGGCTTCGGGTGGGTCATTGTCTGCTGGATTTGGGTAGAATTTCCCGTCCGGGCCGATGGCGAAGGGGTAAGATTAAGAAGGGTTTTAGGCGGAGAGAGAGAAAAGTGATTTGGGGATTTGAGTGGGGATGAAATGAAGGTATTAGAGATTTTGTGGGAGGAGAGAGAAAGTGGAGGCGGAGGATTGAAGGGAGAGAGGGAGAGAGAGGAAACTGTTGAGTGCCATTTTTAGAGAGAGAAGGTCGAGGAGAGAGAGTGAAGCTATGGAGGGTTAATTGTTAGAGAGAGGCGGAGGATTGAAGGAGAGAGGAGAGGAACTTTTCTGTAATTGTTAATTGTTTTATTTGTTATTTGTATTAATTTGTTATGTTAATTTATTATTTGACTATTTTATCCCATATAAATAAGATTTGTTTATTTTATGATTAAAAATTATTTTTTGTCATTGCATTACTGGTAGCATTGTGAATTATCGCGTCAATGATTTACGACGATGTAGTATTCAATTTATTGCAGATTGGAAAAATTAATAATTTAATCGTTCGATTAATGAAATTAAAAGGTAGATCATTTGAAATAAAATATGATCATAATTTAGAGTCTTAATTCATATTTAAGCTTATATTCTATTACAAACGATTCCGGCAAAAGATAGTTTTCGATGATTCTATCAACTTTAAATTAAATCAATCTATTCTGTTGCAGCTAATTGAGTAATTCAGTGCTAAACATAGCCAACATTACTTTTAATTTAGCCTCAAAACCTCTCAGACTTCTCGAAGAAAAGTTCATATCTCTCTTACAGTCATGTAAGAATCAAAATCACCTCCAACGAGTACATGCCCAGATTATCACACACGGAATTGAGTTTAACGATTTCGTCGTTCCATGATTCATCTCAATATGCTTTTAAGTAAAGAAAATGACACAATCTCGCCTTCTGTTCGACCAAATTCCCGACCCAAGTTCAACACTATGGAACACCATGTTCAAAGGGTATTTTGCAGAACGAGATTTACGGACATGCAATGGGTTTCTTCACGCATATGAACAACATGGATGTAAGACACAATTACTTCATGTTCCCTATGGTTTTGGATAATGGTTCTGTTTGGACCATGGATTTTTGAGTCCTCTGTTGTTTGAGTGTTTCTAGATCTGTGATTCATGTTTACTTGTTGTTTATTGTTCATGATCAGATCTGGTTTATTGTCTTTTGTACTAACTTTTCGGTTTGACTTTATGGAGTTTAGTGTTTATCTATTTTATTCTTCAGAGTCGGATGTTTGTGATGGATCTATTATGTCCATCGCCGGTTATTTCGTGTTATTAGATCTCTAGGTTAGATTTGGGGATTTTTTGTTATTTAAATGTTTATTTTGCATGACTGATTTGGTGCTTCATTTTGTTGGGTTTGATTTGTTGTAGTTTCGTTTTGGTGACTACATCTAGGCCTGTTGTCTATATTTGTTCAGATTTGTTTCTTATTCCATTCCTCTCTCGATCTGCTCGGATAATGGATGTTTAGAGATTTCCCTGCGCACCGGGTTTTATGGGGTTTGATAGTTTCTGGCGATTATCTCGGAACGCTACTGATTGAATCTGCTTGGGATTCACCTGCACTTAGCCTAGTTTGGAATTGTTCAAGCCCACATAGTGTGACCATTTTACCCTTCAATATATCAGTAATGTTTATCTCAAAATAAAAAACTTGTGTTTTATACACGCATGAGCTGATTTATCTTTCTACGAAATAATAGCGTCAAATTATTTCGACGTGGATCGCTTCAATTGAATGGAATTAGAAAAAATTCTGATTCAATCGACAAAATTAAAAAGTGAATTACAAAAATAAAATATGACAAATAATTTATGATAGGAAAATATATTTAAGCCATTGTTATGCTATAAATATTTATTTCATTAGAAATTATTACAAAAGAAGATTTCCATTTTGAATGTGCTTTGATCTAATAAGCTACCATGGGACATATTGCCTTCAACGGTTGGTCTAAATCTGAAATAACCTCACGATATATATATATATATATATATATATATATATATATATAGCAATAGCCTCATAATCCACATACAATCATGTTGAATGATTGGGTTAAAATGGCACTTTTTGTATATTTTTTTAAAATGCAAAGGACGATGCAAATTTTCATATAATTTATACGAGCGTATAAATTATGGTACTAAATTTAATTATAATTACTCTAATACAAAACATTCTCTAATTATATTCTCCCTTAATTTCATCTTCCCCTCTGTAGAGCCTTCTCAGCTGTATCCATCTCTTCTAATATTCTGGCCTTCCTCTTCGCCGGGATCGGTGCCGTCGGTCCAAAACTAATATAATGGCCGGAAACTGCGTTAAGCGCCGAATAAATATCACGGAATGAGGATCGCCCAAGCAGAGCTTTCTCTTTCCTGTACTTGGCAACCCATGAATTTGAAGTTTCTCTAAGTTTGGCCACCGCATCAGCAATGTCAGGATCATTTCTGTCCTTGGTAATGGTGCTTCTGATCTTGCTGATCACCTCTCCAGCGTCCTTCACGTATTCTTCGTCCGAAGCGGCCCATGCAGACGTCACCGGGAGGAGTACTAATGTTGGACAGATAATACCGGCGGCCAGTGAGATGAACTCGCGGCGGCGCGTGGGTACTGAGTTGGTGGTACCGGCGGTGGTGGTGGGGGATCGGATGGGTGTGACGAGTGGTTTTGGGGTGGAGGTAGTGGGAGTGATTAGGGTTGGAGAAGCCATCGTGATTGGTTGTGGGTTGGAGAGAGGATGGAGAAGATGTGAAATAAGGGGAATTGGGGCTTCTGCCACGTCAGCTTATCATCTTATCTGGGTTTTTTAAGTTTTATGGATGAGAAATTGTCGAATGAGATTGTGATATGATTTGTATATTTTGATTATTTGATCCTTAGAGCATGTGGTATAAAATAAATTATTTATAAAATTTAGAGAATAAAATAAAAATGTTAAAAAATTAATATAAAAAAGATAAAATAATAATATGATTATATTTGTAAAGATAAAAGAAAAAAAAATTAATGTGACATAATTACACTAAACACCCCCTGACCGCTTTATAATAAAAAAGACCACACAAATTATTATTTAACATATCATTATTTTTTTGTCTATATATATTTATAAGGTAAAATAAGTATTATCAAATAAAGTCTTAAACCACTAAGCATGTGATTGTGTGTATTTGAAAATAATTAAAATTCTATCCAACCCATTACGAATTAAATACAATCGTAGATGCGAAATAAGCTACAACTTTATTAATATATTTGTCAATGCAAAAATCTGACACGTATATCTTGTGAGTTTAAATATAATTATTGTCTTACAGGCGATATCATCTAAATAAATTTTCATCACAATTATTTATATATTATTTCTAAAAATTGTGAGGATTCTTAAATAACTCTCTCTAGACCCGTTCAATATGCATTTAATAAGACATTTCTGATCTCGCATCACGAGAAGAAAAATGGACAAAAAGGAAAAGGGTGAAATTTCAGTAGCGCAGTAAAGAATATTATGGTAAGATAATATCTGACAAATTATCGTTAGTCTTGACGAGGAAAAATCTAATAGAATCTGATAGAGCAATGGGTTTTAAATCAACATTTCGCAATGAAAGCAATGATTCGTAAGAAGGTTAAGTAGAGAATCTATTCTTATCTTCTATATATGAATTTAAAAGTTCATCGTCGATATTTTATCCGCATAACATTGATCGATATATATCACGGAATCGAATATTAAATGCTGCTTGGCTACGGTAAAGATATTAATCGATCGATCGTATTAAATCAACAGCACTTGTCATCTGCTGCTTTTACAGTAAAGATATTCATCAGTAATCATTTAAATGCTGCATTTCTGGTAGAAGATATTCGAGAATATCGTCGTTTAGAGATGAGGATGATGAAAAAATATTTTAAAGGAAGCGAATCCAGGTGAAACGAAAAGAACGAATATTAAGGATTCGTATTTTAAGCAATCAGGAGTTCAAAAATCTTACGTAAAGTAATCGAGTGGAATAAAATTCAAGAATGATCGAAAACGTGGATCACAATCGAAATTTAGTATCATAGTAGTAGATATTTTGAATGCAAAAAGAAAAAATTTCATTTTTTTACGATTGAAATAGTCTTAGTATTAAGTGAATAGTCTTGATAGTATCGTGAATAGTCTTGAAGTATCGTGAATAATAAGCTTCGATAAAGAAAGATATAAAAATTTTTATAAATGAATAACATCTTCGTGAATAATGGCTTCGTGAATAGTAATTTCGTGAATAATGCTTCGTGAATAATAGCTTCGTGAATAAATAACTCGAACGTGAAAAAGTTCCAAATTTGATAAAATTTCCAATGATATTTGACGTAATGATATTGAAGAAATAATATCGTTTTGAATAAAATAACATCCTTTACGCCGAAAAGGCTGATCACTTACAAATAAAAAGCAGGATATAGGTTATGATTTGAAGCTTTGCGGCAGTATGGCAATCTTTCAAAGTATACTCAAAATACTCGAGAATCATTTCGATAATATAGAGAAAACTTGATTTAACGGTGTGATTTTCGATTCTAACCTAAACACCTTATTTATAGGAAAATCTTTGAACAATAAAAGCGAGAAAATTTAATATAATATTAATATTTACAAAACACATTCCTACGCCCACTTTGAAATCTGATTTCATTACCAAGCATATTAAAGATGGCCACAAACATTTGAAAAACGTTTTCTTAAAAACATAATTAAAGCTTCAAAAAATCAATTATTTAGGGTTTGAACTTAAATAATTAATAATAAATAGGCTCTTTTATCAGGAGAAAATTTAAAACTCATGACTTTCCATAGGAAATTCCATTATCTATAACTTTTCTTGAAGGAAGTTTTTCCAAATTCCAAAAGTAAATTAAAATCCGTAAGCGCGGGAGATTTTACAATTTATAATCAAATTTTAGGTCGATAATTGTGTTCATGAAACACACAAAATATGTCTTTAAACATTTAATGCCACAAAAATCTCTCTTTTCATCTTAATATCTTTCATATATCCTACATTCGTTATAAAATATCATAGTTAATATATTATTAAAATAATATATTTAAATGAATTATTTTATCAGAAAAGATAAAATATTAATTTTCAACAATTATTCGCATTAAAATTTTCTCCATCTATATCCACATAAAATTAATATTTTTCTCATCATATAAATCAATAATTAATTATTCACAAATAATATTACAGAATCGTAATCTTTGAAGTGAGGTAGAGTTAAAGGAAAAGGGCTTTCCAATAAGGATCTCTCGCTTATTGAAAGGGTGAGCATTCGGTTATAACTAGAATCGAAATTTCTATTCGGTTATAACCAAAAGCGAAATATCGAATAAAATAACTATCAAAATGCTGGCCGAATTTTAGAAATAGCAAGAATTCTTAGAATCTTAGAATTCTGAGAATGCCTGATTGGTAATTGGATAATCTTTGAACTCTTGCACTTGATTAAAATTAAGCGTGAAGAACATCCAGCATAAACATTAAACATTAAATAGAACTCGAAGTTAATAGATAATAATATAATTAATAATTATTTTTTTAAATATTATAATTGGTTATTAGGATACTAGAATAATCTGTTTTTTGAAAATCGAACCAAAGCCGAATATTGAATAATAATTCGGATATAGCTTAGAAATTCAAAAAAAAACAAAAAGCGAAATAATTAGGTTAAAATGGTTTGATTCGGTAGTTCGATTTTATCAGTTTTTTTTCACTCCTACTCTTTCCTTCTTTGGCCATGATTAGGTGGTCAAACTCTCTCCTGAGCCGAACTTTCTAGGCATTGCCAATAATGTTATCCAATAATATTATTCAGATAATATGAATTATTGCTTTCAGATAATGGAAAATCTTTGTGTAATGACAATTTATTGAAACAACGATGTAATATAAAATATCAATGCAACAATTATTGAATCGATAAAATAAAATCTTTGAGCGGTAATTCGTAACAATTATTGAGTAGTGCTTACTTGCTACGTAAGAATCAATAATTGGTGCGATATCGTGTCTTCTTCTCAACAACAGCGTATTAGTGTGTTTTAACCATGAATTATTACAAAAGATAATAACGTGATAACAATTCGTAGTTTTTATAAACAACTTATATTTGTCGTTTTCTTTCATCCAATCGCTTTTTCAGTTATGGGGTACACAAAAGGCTGGTGAGTAAATACGAATATTCCTCGACGATGCAGAATATTCTACGACCAAACGAATATTAAAAACGATAATGAATATTTTATAACTAACTGCTTATTGAAATATTTGCGTATTTTACCCATAACTATCACATTAATCAAATCAAGCCTTACTATTTCAAAATAATAAATAGAGGAAAATAAATTTCATTTATTAATAATTTGTGGAATCTTACAACAATAGTATTTTCTTTGGGTAAATCTTGAGACAATCATCACATCGTTCACCTAAAATGTCATAATTAAAGATATTATTGTTAGTAATTTAATTTCTTATACACAATCAATTTTTTTTATATCTTTCTATATGAAATTGGGTGTTACAAAACTTATTCTTATATATATAATTTGGAAGGGAATGATTATTAATTATGAATTGAAGTCTAATATAAAAGAGCCCAAACTATTTTAGAAGTAGATAAAGACATTAAGAAAGAAATAGTTATATTACTCCACAACCTAGATCGGAAGGAAATACACACAAAACTCTCAACACAATCCACTCAACCATTAAAGTTTAATTTAATTTAAACTTTAAATTAAAAATTGGTTGGTAATTAAATCAACATTTAAACTTGAATTGAATAAATGGGTAAACTAACTTTAACTAAAACGATAAATTAACTTGACACATAAGTGTGAAGTTTTTAATCCGGTAGTGGGTATTAGAGAAAATCTTGGCCTTGATAAAGAAGATTTGGTTAAAGTTATATGCATGGTCATGCAGGTCCATCACTTTTAATCATTTGTTATTTTGTATTCATGCTTTAGATCGATCATCAGTACTGTTATATATATATATATATATATATATATATATATATATATATATATTTTTTTTTACCTTTCAACTCGTGTTTTGAAAACAAATAATTAACACTATCTAGATTGTATATATCTACATCTGACTTTTCGATTAATATTTTTTCAAAATTATCATTTTGAAAGTTTTAATTGTGCTCTGAATGCGATATATTTAATTTGAAATTGAGAGTATTTGAAGAAAGTAAAGTTAGTTAGGGCCTAGGGGCCGTACTTCAAGTGAGAAATTCTATATATTAACAAAGAAAGAAAGAAAGATCATATGACAAAGTAATTAAAGTTCAAGAGTCTACATCTTAGACCAATTATTATCGTAAAGATAGAAAGTGATAATGAAATGCATGTAAACAAGTTGAGGAAAAGAGAAGAACCTAATCTTTGGTTAGCAAGTAAGACTTTAAATTTTGGTTTTGAATAAGACCCACAACTCGAACGACAATAATTTGGCATAGAAAAACAAAGGTCTTCATGGACAAATTAAGATAAGCCATGCACCAAAAACATATATACTTTTTCAGTGTTAGAAATACGACTTCACATGCATGGCTTAGGAACTTAATTAGGCCTTCCAAATTGATGAATATTGACATGCATGCATGACTATTTTCTGAGTTTAAACACTACGTTCTATTTAATTCATCCATATTTTATATAGGGTAAAAAGTTCAAAATGCGCCCGACATTTACGTCGATATCTATTCATATTAACATCTTATACTTTTCTTTTAAAAATACTGACGGCGTTACAAATTCTGCCGTTAAAATAAATCCAATTGAACAAACGGATGTATGTGATAGGCGACTGACTCTTCTCAACTTTTCTCTCTCCTTCTCTATTATTTTTGCTTAATTCTGCAATCCCATAACCCTAAGCCCCAGTACTGAACCGCCATTATTGCCGCTGCAAACCTCAGCCCCAAATTCTCCAATTCCGCCTCAATTCCCAGCCTCAATCCGGCAAATTTCATCAAGCACAAAGTTCATTCAAACTCCTACAAATATACTATTAGTGTTGTCCAAATTTAATATCAGACCAACAGAATGTCAGATAATCGGTCACAGCGCTCTCCATAAACAAAACTCTAATCTTCAATTACCATCACTATAAACAAGGAAGAAAAAGATGTTTAAGAGGGAAAAAACAGATCACAACAGAATTTTGCCTACACTTGTCCCCAAATATAAGGGTTTTAAATGAACAACAACAATGTCAAATTGTGAATGAACAATAAATTTGTATTTCTTTATCTGGTCACAACAGGAGTTTGGCTAATGCACTGCCACATAGATTCCCATCTCATATGGGGTTTGGCCATGAGTTTTTGGTCGAGGATGGAGTAGGAGAATAAGAGCCTCCTCCTTGTTAAAATAAAAAGATACAACACAGTCACTAAGGTAAAAATCTTTCTTTATGGTTACCCAAGAGCCATGGTGTTTTCTCTAGTTCTCTTCACATTAAATTTAGTGTCTTGGTTTAGCTCTGTTCTGTGAATATTCTGTAGCATTCACAATTTTCCTTACATAACTAAGATGCAAAATTTAAAACTGAAAATCCCAAATGCATGCTCCAGCTCCAGGTAGAAGAAGATGCTTTAAGTGGATCGGATGAACCGTATCTTTCTATTCTGCTAACCGCTAGGCCTTCTGAATTATCAATAGGAATTGGGTTGAGGATTTGCCCAACCCACGGTAGTTGGCTCGACCATTAAAATGACTTGATATGCGGCATGAAATCCTAACCTTTTGATTCGGGTCAACAACAATTAGGGTTCACAAATCTTCTAAAGCTTCATTAGCAGAGTCAATGTATTTGTTGAGGTGGGTTTGAAAAGAGAAGGGCTACAGTTGATAGGTATTCGATGCCAATTACTATTCGGAGATTGGAATCGGAAGAGGAGGAAGACAGTGAGGATTGGGTGGGGTTTTTGAATTTACCGCGGGGACGGTGGTGGCGACGGAGAGCGCAGGTGGTGGCGTCGCCATTTCGGCGATGGGAACGAGGATGTGCATAAGAAACGAATGATAGGGAGTAATTTATAGGAGAGTTAATTACTGAGGTTTTTAGGTTGCAGAAGAAATGAACGAGGAAGGAGATGGGGGAGAGAGAAAAAGAAGAAAATAATATATTTTGTTATTAAATATTATTTTTGCTATGTGTCAATAAAATTTGTTCTTTTTGGCAGGTTTCGTTAAGGGCAAGAGTATAATTGATCCAAAATTTATAATGTCAAAATATATATTTTTTTTAAAAAAGTATAAAGTACACAAAACAACCACCAACCACCGGTTGTGTGGTGGTATGTATGTATGTATGTATATAAATAAATTAAATGAAGGTGAAAAACATGCATGCATACATGAAACCTTCATATGTGTCTTGACCAATGAGTTATGCCACTTGTGTGCTTGCAAGTGGCCATGCATGGATGGACGTAGGTAAAGTAGTTTAACATATAATAGCCAGGTAGCTCGCTCTTTGGAGATTACTTAAGCGTGCATGGTACCGCACGAGAACAGATCGTCTTGTCTCTAATTTTTCTGCTTTTTTATGTTTTCAGTAGCGGAATCAAAATCTTTTTGTAGGAAGGTCAAAAATTTTAAACCAAGCTACGATGACGGGTGGACGGTGGGCGGTCAGGATTGACAGGTAGGTTTAATGAACTTAAGAGTTGGAAGTGAGGAGGAGAATCAAAATTTGGAGTTGATTGAACTATAATTAGGGATTATTATTACAATGCGAATTGTAGTTAATGTTTGGACTGAGAGCTCTTAAGAGTTGGAAATCTGAGAGGAGGAGAATTGAAAATTTGATGGAAGAATTTATGTAGTAGTGGACTTGAGAGTTCTAGCTTTAGAATAAATAAATGAAAAGGATTTAGGATAACCAAGGGGTTCGACTGTTGAGTTGGAATTATTGATCTAAAACCGATGCGCCCAATGTTGTAGTTAATCCCGAAAAAAGTAGTAAATTTTGTTATCTTCCCGATCAATCGCTTCATCCCATCGCTTCTTCTATCTCCAAATCGTAGTAGGATTCCCTATTTCTGGGTTCTTCCCCATTTCAAATCCCCCTCCTAGTTGGATGAAGATTGAAAAAACCATTTGGAGATCGGTTTAGTCCGCGATCGGCGACCACCTTCTTATCGGCGATTTCAAAGCCGATGATTGTTGAGCGATGAACCTTTTCACTAGGCGAAGCCTCCAATACCAAGCTGAAGGTTGTTGATCTCGACTAGTTGATTCTCAAAGAATTGCCTTCTTTTGGAAAGCGGACTTGTAAGATGATATGGTTCGATGAAGAACAATCAACTTGACTTTGCTTCCTGGCCACTAATCACCTGTAAGAACATCGCTTCAACTTGACTTTCTTTGACGGAAGAACTGATTCACACTCATCAAGCTTCTTCAAACTTTGAACGCTGCTCCTTAAAAATATCAACTCAAGGACCTTTGATTAAAAAATATCGAATTGTAAAATTAATTTTCTGATCTTAATTTAAGCTTATACATTTTCAAAAAGCCCATCACGAGTTCAATTTCGATTTATTTCTTCTCTCATGTTCACTTCGACTTTGTATTCAGGTGAGAACGGTGTTAATATTCTCAAAATTATTGACCTTTGATCTTACTTCCTTTCTTCACTTCTCCAAAGTAATTTAAATTTTGATATCCATTCGTAAGGATTTTTTCTTACTTGAAATCCCTTTCTCATATAGGGGTGGAAATTGAATGATAAATTTAATTAATTTTAAAATTAAATAAAAGAAATTGATGCACGATTGATGAACAGATGCAATGATGAAGTGGGCAAAATGGTCTAATTGATGTGTATTCAAGAGTTTCTATATATATACGCTCATATTTTTTGGTAAAATTTCGTTTTTGCTCAAAAAAGTTGTAAAGTAGAAATCTGAATTTTTTTGTATGAGATTCAATATTGAAATACTATCATGTGATTCTATGGAATGCTCTTATATTTTTAAGTGTCAATTTTCTTGAGTTACATGGATGGTGCGTTGAATAGAATACTGAGCATGGATTCGTTTCGATTTTATCCTCCCCTCATCTTTGGGACGGGACTTTATGGGACATCTTCTCTCATGCCATCGTTTATATATAAGAAGGGTAATTGAGTCTTTATCTGTGTACCGTAAGTAGTGGACTTTAGAGGCTGTACTAGTATCTAGCTTTAGATTAGCTTATATAAATAAATACTCGTACCGGAAATCTTGTGTTGTGATCAAAAGCAGAAGCAGCTGCTAGTTGTTGTTACTTTGATTACACATTCATTCTTCTTCATGAAAACATGTGATAAAAGTATATTAATTTAATATTAGTAATTAATAAACTTATTCTAAATAAATCAACAACATAATCTAATCTATGTGTGGCATTGCCATGCATGTGATAAGGGTTGAATAAACAGTACTTTACATATTTAAAATTGAGCAAAAAAGATAATAGTTGCTTGTAGGATGGGGCCATAAAGTAGTTATCTGGATCCAAACTGGTCCAGGCTTCCAAGCCCAGCCCGTCGACTTTCCCTCCATTGACCAAAATCAACTTAATTGAGAAAAAGATTTATCGAATCAATTGAAAATAAAATAAAATAAGAGAATGAAGAGATAAAGGTGGGACCGAGGGAGGAGGGGTGAGCAGGGAACTGCAAAAGACTGAGAGAGCACGGACGAGCGGTGACTTGCGGGGTTTCCTCATTGTTTGCGTCTCAATCTCTTAATTTATTTATTTGTCATAGGTAAATTTTGTTTAATAAATATTTTTTTTGTTTCTTAATTATTAAGATAAAAATTTAAATCTTTAACTATTTAAGACTTGCCTCTTAATAGATTATTTAAAATTTATAGATAAAAATTGCCTCAATAAATATTGTCTCTTGATTTTAAATTTTAAAATTATTTAAATAAAATTTTAAATAACTCAAAAGATTAAAATAATAAAATGGTATCGTTTAAATATTTTATCTTTTAAGTTATCAAATAAACTTTTTAAATTCAAATAATTTAATTTATTAAAATATACTAATAATCTGATCTTAATTATTCAACCTTCTTAATTTACTTTGTGCCACGCCACGTGGCCCCTCTTTGTTCTGTGTCACTGTCGAGTGTTTTTCCTCTTTCTTCCTCCCTCACACTACTTGCGTGTCAATCACACACATGATGATGATACACTTGAAAAAATAAATAAAATAAAATAAAATAAGCATGAAAATTAAATTAAAATAAAGAGAATAATAAATTTTATAATATAATATAACACTTATTCTTGTAAATTAAATTTCAGATCTTCACAAAACAATGATTGGAGGTTAGAGAATATTTCAAATTTTGTTACTCACATTTTATTTATGCTATTTACTAGATGGCTAAAACAATTTATTCTTTATAATATATACAAAAAAGTGATTTTACTTATGAAACATTACTACCTAAAATTTTAATATAGTAATTAGATAATATATATTCGTTTATATATATATTTGCTATAATATTATATTAAAATAAATATTTTATCTATTTTAAATTATAAAATTATTATTAATTTTTAAAAATTAATTTGAGATATCTTAAAATTCAAAATTAAAAAATTTAATAATTATTAAAAGAAAATTAAAAAATTTACAATATATATCATTACATCGACTAAAATTACATGATTACATATCAAATTTGAGTTTAAAGAATGTCTCAAATTAATTTTAAAAATTCAATATCAATCTTTATTTTAAAATATTAAAAGATTATATCTGATATATAATTTGTTTAGTTCATAACATATGATATAAAGAAAAAAAATATAAATAAATAAGAGTGCTAATATAATACTTGCTACTTAAAATTAAAAGTTAGACCATAAAATTATAAGAATATATATATTTTTTATATATATATAGTTGGGAAAGGACAATAAAATTAAAAAATTAATATTTTTATATATATTTTTAAATATTTTATATAATTTTCTCACATAAAAAATTAATTCTATTTTATATAAAAAAGATCATATAAAAATATTTAAAATTCATCTAGAAATATTGCTCTCCAAAACTGAAATCTAAGTAATAAAGTTGGTGTTAAACGCGTCACCGCGAAGAGCGTGAGGTAGTGGTACAAGTATATGACGATCATCATTTCGGCCGGCTTTGGCTTTAGGCTTTAGCGCTACCCTCTTACTCCATACTTTCCTCTCCTTCTGCCCTTTTTTGCTTGCTTACTTTCTCATTTAATGCACTTCCTTCTTCTTTCTTAAACCAAACCTTTCTCTAGTTGGTCTCACCGATATCAAAAATTAGCATTTTCCCCCAATAATTTCAAAGGTATTCATGCAAATACCCTATTTCTTCACTTTTTCTTTAATGGTTAACTGGTCTCTTGATTTCTTCTGAACCCATTTGTAATTTTCAAATTTTTACTTCCAACTGATTTCTGTGATTATCTAATTACATTACTTGATTAGTGTAAAATCAAGTCTTTACAACTAGTACTTTTCAGTTATCACAATATTTTTTTTTTTTGCTACTTTGGTGAATCGAAGATCTGCTTGGTTTCGTGTTTGTTTGTTGAGAAAAAAAATTAATGAATATTAAAATGTAGCATTCTGCTTTCTCGAATTACATTTTACTTGTAATTCGGATGCTCAGTATTATCTTGTTTCACTGTTCTTACTTTCCTCTCAATTTTATTTTTGCTCATCTTTTTCAATATGATTTTGCTTAATTCCACCCTTTTTGTCTCCCTATTTTGCCTGAAGCCAGAAAATGGGACAAAGTTTCATTTTTTAAGGTTTTTTCAGTTTAGAGTTTGTATTTGAAAAGACAGAGAGAGAAAGGAAGAAATTTTTTTTGGGCTCTCTGTAATAAAAAGCCTAAACAATTTGATGGATATTCAATGGAAATCTTATGTTATGCTGGGTTATTTGGGTAATCTACTATGTCTTCATAACCGAAGGGGTATCTCATTTTCCCTTGTGTTTTCTGGCATGTTCTTGGATTATGTTGCCCAGGTTCAGTAGACTTATGTCCTAGTCGACTTGTATTTAATACCAGCAATTTATAGATATATAGGGTTAAAATTTCCTAGTTGATTTATATAAATGAGATTCCCCTGAAGGACAAATGATTAAGACAATGTTGTATATTTTTATTCCTTGTTCACATGCAATCTCTTTTTGACTACGTTTTTGTGTCATCTGTTGTGTTGCCATCATGCAACAATTTGTGTTTTTTAAGGGGTTATACAATAAACAATTGAATTGATTACAATTTTTTTTTTCTTCTAGTTTAGCTGGGTTCATTATGGAATCACGTTGTTTGAGATGGTATTAACATTTGACTATACAACAGGCAGTTTAATGTACTGTGTCACGTCGCACCCTGGTTTGCTGCATAGGATTCTTTGGAGTTTCAACAGTCTTTAGCTCCATGCTGACCTCCTTATCTGGAATTTATTTTAGATCTTTGTAGGAAGAGAAACAACCTTCTCCCGGATTTTATGCAAATGGTTTCTTTCTGATCTGACCAAATGGGGTGTTGTGTCTCGACTAGTAGTCAAAGTACTTGTAGTAGTAGGAGTAATGTAGAGACGGTTACTTCATCTTGTTTTGGAATCTCAATGTGTGGGAGGAGTAGAACTAGGAGAACATTTTCTGATCACGCCAATATGTTGAAGCATTTATCCTCCATACCTAATCGGATTTTCACTAATGGAAAGAGCCGGAGTTCTTGTATATTCACTCAGCAGGGCCGTAAGGGTATAAACCAGGATGCCATGATTGTTTGGGAAGTAAGATTTCTTTCATTCTATTCAAAGTGGTATTTGTTTTTTTTCATGTAGGTTTTCTTATACCTTGAATCTCTGTAGGATTTTATCACTGAAGATGTAACTTTTTGTGGCGTCTTTGATGGCCATGGTCCACATGGCCATCTTGTTGCTCGTAAAGTAAGGGATACTTTGCCAGTAAAGCTGTTGTCTTTCTTGGATTCTTATGAATCTAAGCAGAGTGGGCATAGTACTACTTGTTGCAATGGTAATACTCTTAAATCAGATGGAGGAGACTCTGAGAAGGATGGCAGTACAAAGGACAAAGTGGATTCTCTGTGGAGAGAAGCATTTCTCAAATCTTACAAGGCCATGGACAAAGAGCTGAGAACCCACCCCAATTTGGATTGCTTTTGCAGTGGTAGCACTGCCATTACGGTGGTAAAACAGGTATGAAGTATGAACTGTGTGAAAACAAACCCGGAGTCACTCTTCAGTATTTTTTATTTGATTTTGCTTTGTGAATAAATTCTTGTTTATGTTTTGTGATCGAAAGGGGTCAAATCTTTTTATGGGCTATATTGGGGATTCTCGTGCAATATTAGCATCCAAGGACATCAATGATTCATTGGTGGCAATTCAGTTGACTGTTGATTTAAAGCCTGATTTACCAAGTATGTCTTATTCTTAGTTAAAAAATCTATGACTGCTTTCTTTTTGTACAAATGTGATTGTCCTAATTTGTTGTTTTCTTTGTCCCCTTTCCCTTCTATTAAAAGGGGAGGCTGAAAGAATTAAACGGTGTAAAGGACGGGTTTTTGCATTGCAAGATGAGCCTGAAGTGCAAAGAGTCTGGCTGCCATTTGATGATGCCCTGGATTAGCAATGGCTCGGCGTTTGGGGATTTCTGTTTGAAGGATTATGGAGTGATCTCTATTCCCGAATTCTTGCACCACATTCTTACTGAGAGAGACAAGTTCATTGTTCTCGCTTCAGATGGGGTAAGTTTTCTGCCTCTGGGTATTACACTTGCCTTTGAAACACTTGTGAAATTCAGGTGTGACATATTGCTGGTGCAATAATTAATGTCATAAAATATGCCTTGTACTTTTGGCTACTGTTGTTGACTTTCCTACTTTTCGTATCTACTTTCAATTTCTTCAGGTGAAACATGTGATCTCTCTATTCATTTGATTGATAAAAAAATTCTGATATGATTTCTGTCCTAATCGATTTAGATGACATAGAATGGACAATAAATTTATATATAATTCAACTAATGTCAAGACTCATTGGATTTTGATTCGACGGCCTACCTAAGGCTAATAAGGTGAAAAAAGCCACCATCACAACTACTTATTTCTTTAATAAAACTTTTTCATTTTGATTTATTAGATTATTAGTTTTATGAAATGTTTTAACAAATGAACTGGTGCTATAGCAGTACGAAAGCTTTGGGAATGTATTTTTGTTATTCTTGGTACATTTACTATTCCAAATAAACTGCATCATCTACTAATTTTGAAAATGTTGATGTTGTTCTTCAATTGACATTCCTAAAGGAAAGGCACAGGTGGTTTCATGTAGAGTCCGTTGTCCTACATATCTTCTTTTTAGATAAGTATAATCCTTATTTATGAAATCGTACCTTTCCTGCTGGTCCTTGGCTTAGAAGATATTTAGCGGAATTGGTTGGATTTTTTGGTAATGGTAGCTCCTAGACTTGAATCTTAGGAGAAATTTAGATAAAAACAGAAAATTTTCTTTCATGAATCAAGTTGTGTGTAGAAATCTGGAGGCCCAAGTTGTGGATGCACTTGAATCAGGGACATATGGATTGTTCATTCGCCCATGGAGAGGATTCATCTTGGGGTGTATGAGTGGATTCACTGATAATGGCTTGTCAAATGGGCACAAATTACAGCCAAAGTGGATTCTCGGATTGCGAGATTCCAAATTTCATAGGCTTCTAGATTTGCAATCCGTTTTTTTTGGGTAAAATATATCATCATCTGAAGATGTCTAGATTTTTTTGATTGATTTATGCAAGAAAAAAATACAGTTGTTGATGGTTGCAAAAAATTGATTGCATTTAAACAGAATCCTATGCTCACACTACTGAGAGACTGGCCTTTTCCAATTTGACAGGGTTGAAATAGAAGAGAGGGAGGGTTTTATGCTATTTATTCTTTTTGGCTTTTGTAATTAAGTAGATACCCAAGTTTATTGTTTTGAATGATTAAGCTGTCATTCAAATTCTGCTTTATTTCTGCATTAAAGATTGTAAGATTTGTATGAAATAAACCCCGTCATTTCAACAGTGGCGAATGCTCTGAAGACTGCATCATTTTTTTTTTTATAGAAATGTAATAGTTTATTTTTAGCCTTGTCCTGTATTTTGTTCCCAAAGAACCTGTCAGAAGATATTAATGTTCCTGGGGATGTTTTTCCACTTATATAGTAATACCTTCCTCTTTTAATTTAGATTTTCTCAACAGCTTTCACTCAATTAACTATGTCAGGTTTGGGACGTCCTAAGCAATGAAGAAGTCGTGGAGATAGTGTCATCAGCTCCAGGTCGGTCATCAGCTGCGAGAATCTTGGTGGACTCTGCTGCACGCGAATGGAAATCCAAATATCCAACGTCCAAGATGGATGACTGTGCAGTGGTTTGCTTATTTTTGGATGGCAAAATGGATTCTGAATCTGATTATGATGAACAAGGCTTCTCTTCAGCTACCCTTCAGAGCAATCATTCTGGTAATGCAGCGGAATCAGATGATGGTCAGAATTCTGAGGCTTCATTGCAGAGAAATTACACAGTCAGATCCTCGGAAGAGAACGATCCCTACAAAAGAGCAGCGATCGAGGTAGAAGGAAATGGGGAAACAGTTGTATTCGAAGATCAGAACTGGTCAGGTTTGGAAGGTGTCACACGAGTGAACTCACTTGTTCAACTTCCCAGATTTTCTGAAGAAAGGCCAAAACCTTAATTTTGACGTGAAATTTAGCTTGCTGTAACGTGGAACTTGTTGTATCACAAATTCAAGAGATTGAAAACTTGCTGGATTTGAAATTCTGCAGGGAAAAGATTGTGCACCTTCATTTTGTTGACAACCAAAATGACATTGCTTCATCTGTCACTGTGCTTAAATTTGTTTTTAATATAAATTCCAATTCAAATGTCTTTTTCTTTTAATTTGTTCCATAAGTTGAAATAGCTTTTGGATGGTCAATTTGAACCAATGTTTACAGTGTCAGGCCTAGTTTGTAAAAACCCTCGTCAACACTACTCTTATTATATTAATGAAAATGAGGTATACTACTAGTGAACCACTCATTTTTGGCCCAACTAGGATTTTAGTCTTTTTGGGGTATAATGTAGTTTCAACCTCGGTCCTAGGCTGTGTTGAGCCTAAATATACTTTTAATAAAAAGTAGAGCTCAGGTTTGGATAAGTTAATTTTGGGTTTGTATTTATTTTATTTTTGATTATTGTCGTGAAATTTAATAAGATAATTGATATTAGTTGTGAAATTCATTATTTGTTTTTATAGTGATATCTTTTGCGGGGTTGGTACAAGTGCATTATGCACGTATTTTTTCATGTGTTTATATTCCAAATATTGCGTTTGATTGTTTAATATAATTACTTTTAAAATAAATTATTTTAAAATTAACATGAATTTTAAGTCATTCCATTAAACCTCTCAACACACTAAACATTCTACTACTCCCTCCGTCTCTGAATAAAAGTCTTTATTACTATTTCAAGTAGTTCTAAGTTAAATGTCTACTTACCTTAAATAATCTATTGTTTACAATAACTTTTCTAGAATACCTTTATTATTAATTGTTATATTTCTATTTTCTATGCATATTTATGGAGTATACTAGTAATATATAGAAATCTATGTAATTAAATGAGAATTTAATATGAATAATTTTGTTGTTTTATTTTCTTTCTTAGAGCAAAAAATCAACCAGAATTTTGATCTTGGACGGATGGAGTACTTAATGTAGTAGTAGACAAATTAAGAAGGGAGAACATTTAATTGGCCGTCCAAGCCGTTGGTGCATGGTGAAAGTGATAATACTACTCTTAGCAGTTGTTAAAAATACAATTTGTAAAGTGTCCAATTTTTATGTCTCAGCCTTGTAGAAAGAAAAAAGAGAGAAGAAATCATGATCTCTAATTAATTGACTGCTAAAATTTCACCGACCTTGTCAGAACCCCAAGTATATAAGAATACCTCCACTCTTCCTACCATCACTAAACCACCCTTCTATATATCTTCCCCCTTAATTAATATATTTTCTATCACTAAAAGAGTACGTACCAGCTACTCAGCTAGTGTTAGCAAACAATGGCTTGCAAAGCTCACTCCATCCTTTTCATCCTCACCGTCCTCCTTTCCTTCACCGGCAACTCATTTGCGGGAGGCGACAATCTGGATAAGAAGGAGCCAGACTCATTCATCGACCAAGATGGCAGTGTGCTGGTCCCGGGGATTGGTCGCTTCTTGATTCTAGATAAGTTCCACCTTAAAGGGTTTAATCCCTTCACCTACAATCCCGTCACCGGCACCAATGGAGGAACTGGACTCGGTATCCCTTCTTTCCCTGGTGGTCCTGGCAGCGCAGGGACTCCAACCTACATTCCCGGTGGCGATGATACCACTGTCCCCAATCCCGGATACGAGGTCCCAACCGGAGCACTTCCTTCACCACCTGCTCGTCATTAATTCAAACTGTATTTCCCAAAGTCGATCTCTGGCTAGACTACCATCCGAAAAGAAATAGCTAGTACGTATACGTATGTGTGTGTGTGTGTGTGTGTATATATATATATATATAGTGTATGCATGTTTGTCCTTCCTGGTTAATTTACTGTTGATGTAGTGGAGTCTCATCTACTGTTCTTGCGTTCTATCATTTGGTATTGCCGTATTGTACTCCTTGGTCGTTTGATATGAATAAAATGCGTTTAGTTGTAACGTGGAATGGACATAATATATCATATATATATATATAGATGTGTATATAGGTTTATCCAAATGTTCCCCTAACAGTTTGTCAGTGTTTGTAAATATAGTCCGTCTGCCCAAGCAGTTATTCGCCAAATAATAATTTGGCAGACGAGTTGGTGTAAAACACTGCCCTCCAAACTATTTGGAGAATAGTTGACTACAACCAAATGTGGTGGTGAATATTTCTCTTCATTTTCAGAAAGAAAAAATAATGAATCTGACACACAATCACAGACGGCACTGACCATCTATAGGTGGGGTCATGCATTTGATCTTAGATAACTGGAATCTCAGCAGAATTTTCTCTAGGCTTGATATCGATACATGCACACGGTAGAATTTTTTATAACGCATTCATAAAATGTATAGAGAAATGCATGTGTGAATCATGACTTCACTAATGATAAGAGGTTGAAACATTGGAGTATACATTTCCCGATGATATAGTGGTAGTATCACCTTTGCATTGAATATTTCCTCATACCCCCGAACAAGAATTTGTATTTTTAAGTACATGAAAAAATAAAAGAAAAAGAATAAGAATTGTTGGGATCAATACAAATTAATGTGTTTCAAGCAATGGGGACAATCACAAATGGGAAATCGGCATGATAGGACGACTGTCTCGTGGGATGCCCGATCCCTTTCTTCCTCTTCATAAAGATAGCAGTTGGGGTTAATGAGTACATTAACAACCGGAAAACTCTCATAATAATTAAGAGTACTCCTATTGGCTGTTGTGCTTTTATATCTCTACCCAACCATGCATGCAAATATTTCAATCGATCAATTAACCAGTCGTTCAAGAATACAAAACAACACCATCAAGAATCCCAGTTCCATAATTAAATGTGTTCTAAAGAGTCAATTTTCTTAAAAGTAATTATATCCAAAACAATCAATCTGAAAACATAAGAAACCGCCTAACAAAATATGAGCAATTCATATTTCACGTTCTTCATCAATAAGATTTCCATCGCAAGTACTTGGAGCTATTTGTCAATTAATCAATTGTTGAATAATTTTCCTCTCACTTCAAGAACATATGTAGCCAGCCACAAAACAATATAATTATCTCTCGATCGAGATATTATTCCACTCAATTTATAGATATTACATTTCAAATACGGGGCACATGAATAGATTCAAAAAACTCTTATGCTATATTTGTTGAAATATAGATAGAAAACAAAGAAAACAGAACACGAAGAGATAGGAATAAAAACAGAACAATAAAGGAAATCTTATGTTGAAAAAAATAATGCTTCTTGCTTACCTTTATTTCTGAACGGAATAGGCCTTTTATAGGCTTACAAAGATAATTAAACTCCTATTAAGCTTCAACTAAAGAGAGAAAAAACTGGAACAGATAACAACCTAAAGGATCATTATGATCTTATTAAAAAAACAAACTTTGACTAAAAACAGAAAATGACCAAGTCAATAACAGTAAACAAATTTGAATCAAATCTCAACACTCCCCCTTGATTCAAAATTGCTTACACCAAGTTGATCTCTGAAGTAATCATGTTTAGCTTGAGAAAGTGCCTTCGTTAAAATATCTGCAACCTGCTCGTTTGTTTTGCAAAACTTAAGATCTATTTGTCCATTAGCGACCACCTCACGAATGAAATGATGGTGTATGTCTATGTGCTTGGATCTTCCGTGATAGACTGGATTTTTGGTCATTGCGATTGCTGCCTTATTATCGCAAAGAATATCGATAGCTCCTTCTCGCTCTCTGTTAAAGATCCATTAATGACCTTCTTAACCATAATGCTTGGCATTTGAAGAAGCATTTACACGTATTAAACTTACGAAGATGATAATGCAGTTGTTGTTGCTTTTTTTTGAGCTCAGTGATTGCGCTAGACCCGAGAGTAAAAATACTTCCAGAAGTACTTCTTGATCATCCAAAGAACGCCCAATCTTTGTCCAAGAAATCAAATAATTTAAAAGAGCTAACTTGTGAATACCAAATTCCATAATCCATTGTTCCATGACATAACGTAAGATCCTTTTAAGTCGATCCCAAATGATGCTTCGTTGGACTATCATAAACCTTGAGACCACGCCAACGGAAAAAAACAATGTCGGGTCGAATATATGTGTCAAAAAATTAAACCACCAACTAAACTCCTGAAGTATTTAGCATCAACATTAGTTGTTCCATCTTCATGTTGAAGCTTTTCATTCATGTTCATTGGAGTGGTTGCAACCTTACAATTAAGCATATGAAACATCTTCAAAAGATCTGGTGCATATTTCCTTTGTGACAAAAAAATTCCATTCGTTCCTTGTTTCACTTCCATACCGAGAAAATAATGCAGTTTTTCTAAATCCGTCATTTCAAACTTCCTCATCATACATAATTTAAATTCTCCAAGAAGAGAACTTGAATAACCTATATAAATCATATCATCGACATAAATGCAAACTACCAGAAAATCATGGTTTCATTCCTCTTCAAATAAAGAGTATGTTCAGTTTCACTTCTAACAAATCCATTCTCTCGAAAAAATGAATCAATTTTAGTGTACCATGCTCGCGGAGCCTGTTTAAGTCTATATAGGGCTTTCTTCAATTTGTACACTTTTTCCTCCTTTCCATTGACAATAAATCATTCAAGTTGTGTGACATACACCTCTTCTTTCAAGTCACCATTAAGGAAAGCTGACTTAACATCAAATTGATAAACATTCCATTTAAATTGAGCAACCAAAGCTAACGTAATTCTCACAGTTTCAAATCGAACGACATGAGAAAATGTTTCGGTAAAATCAATACCTTCTAGCTGTGAATACCCCTTTGCTATTAGTCGCGCCTTGTACTTTTGTTTACTTCCATCAACATGAAACTTTGTTTTGAAAATTCACTTTAATCCAATAGCACTTTTACCTTCTGAAAGGTCTTGTAATTCCCAAGTTCCATTCTTCTCTATTGTCATCATCTCTTCCTTCATTGCTTTGTTCCATTCTTTATTTTTGATAGCTTCTTCAAAAGTTGTAGGATCTGAAGCAAAAAAAGCAAAGGTACATTCATAGATTTCAACCAAAAATCTAAATTTTTGTGGTGGAGTCTGCTCAAGTCTTTTTAAAGTAGATGAAATCGTTGTTTTGTGGGTGAAATTCTTGAGCTTTCAGACGTCACATATAGGACTGCACTTTTCTGCTAAAGCTTGACTTTGTGCAATTTCATTGTTCGGCTCCCAATTCCATTCTGACTTCATCAAATATTACATTTCGCTAATAATCACTTTGCCACCAATGAGGTTATATAATCGATACGCTTTTGATTGAGCATAATAACCAATAAAAATACATTTGAGGGACTTCTCATCAAGCTTACCACGTTTTTGAGAAGGCAACAGAGTATAAACAATACAACCAAAGATTTTAAGATGGCTTACCTGAGGTTTTATACTTTTCCAAGCTTCATAAGGTGTCCAGATGCAATCTGACCCATGGGAGAAATATTCAACAAATACACACTGCAGTAGTAATTGCTTACGCCTTGAAATCATTTGGAAGTCTCTTTGCCTTTAATAAGCTTCTAGCCATCGCCACCACAATACTGATTCTTTCGTTCGGCTACACCATTTTGCTCCGGGGTATATGGTGCGATTAAATCCCTATTTAATTCCATTTTCTTCACAAAAATGTTAAATTTGTGAGATAAAAATTCACCACCCCTATCGTGTGGAGGACCTTGATACACTTTCCACTTTATTTCTCAACCAAAGCCTTGAACTTGATAAAGCATTCAAAAGATTCTCGACTTGTTTTTCACAAAATACACCCAACTCATTCGATTATAATCATCGGTTAATAGCGGGAAAATATTTACTTCCACCTAATGACTCGGTAAGATTCATAGGTCCACATAGGTCAACATGAACTAATTCAAGAAATATTGTAGCCCTCCATGATTTTCTTACTGAAATGATTTTTACTTTGTTTTCATATATACACCCTTCACACACATTCTCAAGAGCATCAATTTTAAGCGGTCCCAACACCATCTCTTTTGACTTAACAACTTCAAGCCACGAATATTTAAATGCCCATAACGTAAATGCCATAATTTAGATTCATCCTTTTCAATGACAACCAAGGCCTTATTTTCAACATTAGATACTTCAAGTGGAAACATTTTATTTTTACGTCATGCGTACATTTACCAAAACTTGACAGATTTTTATCTCTAATGGCACATGAGCCATCATCAAACAAAATTAAATATCCAGTATTCATCAATTGCCCAACACTCAACAAGTTATGTGCTAAACTTGGGACAAAGAAAACATTGTGAAGAAGTCTAACCTGATTATGATTGGTTTCGACAAATACTGTACCTTTCCCTTCAACCTGAATTTGCTTATTGTCTCCAAGTCTAATATTCTTCCGTTGAGATTCATTGATTTCTTTGAACATTGATCTTGTTCTGACATATGGTTAAAAGCAACCACTGTCCATAAACCAAACATGACTTTCATCATCGTTAACATCACAATAGGCCATAAACAGTTTATTATCCTCTTCGTTTTCCTCAGCATAGCTTGCTTGATTTTGTTTATTCCTGCAAAAATCATTTGTGTCCAGACCGATTACAAAAGGTGCACCAGAATCCTTTACCTTTGTTTCGGTAGAAATCCTCTGTATGACCAGATCGGTCACAATAGTTGCACCAGAAACCTTTTTTGTGCTCAGATTGCCCATCAAATCGACCTCTGCTCCGGTCATGAAAAGTGTCTTTGCCACGAAAAAAACTTTTGCCTCGTCCTCTTCTTGTAGTTCTTTCCGCTTGAAAAAGTGTTTCCCCCTTCACTTGAAATGCCTTCTCCTCGTTTGACTCAACTGATCTATTTAGTCTTGTTTCATGAGCTAGTAAAGAACCCATTAGTTCATCAAATGAAAAAAGCAGAATAAGTCTTTAGATTCCTCAATCGCAGAACAACATGATCAAATTTTTAGTCAGGCTCCTTAAGACTTTTGGCAACAATAGTTTTATCAAAAATTTCTTCACCATATGACCTCATTTGACTAACAATTGCGTAGCTCTAGATAAAAATCTTGGGTGATTCATTGTCTTTCATAAATAAAGTTTCAAATTCACGACGAAGAGATTGGAGTTTCACAGTAATTACCTTTGATGAACCTTAAAACTCGTTTTTAAAATCATCCAAGCTTCTTTTGAGGGTCTCTCTTGCTGCTATTACGGAAAAAATGGTGTCATGCAATGCTTCTTGAATGAAGAACAAAGCTTTTGCATCCCTTTTTTGGTTTCTCGTCATCATCTTCAGTATCCATTCTCAACCAAGTCCCGAAGCTCTGTGATCCGAACAAAGTTTTCATCTTGATGCTCTCAAAACTCGTAACATTCACCTTTAAAATAGGAATCAAAGGTTGAGATGTGTTCACGGAGGTACCATTCGCCATGAAAGTAACTACCGGAAGAAAGAAACCGGCTTTGATACCACTTTATTGAAATATAGATGAAAACAAAGAAAATAGAACATTAAGAGATATGAATCAAAAGCAGAACAATAAAGGAAATCTTATCTTTGAAAAAAATAATGCTTTCGCTTACCTTTATTTACGAACGGAACAGCCTTTTATGAAGCTTACAAAGATAATTAAACTCTATTAAGCTTCAACTAAAGAGAGAAAAAACTGGAACAAATAACAACCTAAAGGATCATCATGATCTTATTAAAAAAACAAACTTTGACTAAAAAACAGAAAATGACCAAGTCAATAACAGTAAACAAATTTGAATCAAATCTCAACATTATTTGTTTGTAAGGATTATAATCTCATATAATCTATGAGATTATAATCTCAAAACTATTAATCCTAAAATTATAATCCCGGAATTATAATTATAATGTCAAGACTATTAAGTCATTTTATAATCCCGAGATTAATAGTCCCAAGTTTAAATTTAAAAACAAACAAAATATATGAAATTAATAGTCTTATCCCAAATACTCCTTGCAAACAAATAGCCTTAGTCTAGCTCAAGGATATTAATTACTAAATTGGATGTTCCCAAGGATGCCACACAGCCACGTAGTGTTCAACAATCTCATATGCAGATGTCTTTTCAATGTAAAATAGGGAGACGCTTCCATAAAAATTTACCAAAAATAAAACAGAGGGCCAGATAATTTTTGCATAATTCACATACTAGAATTAATGAGTTACCGCAAATTAGGCAAGGTAAACAAGCAATGGTGTCATGTTCCAACGACATTTTCATGTTTATATGACGGAGTTTTGTTTTCTTTGTTGTTAACGCCAAGATCTTTTGCCGCGTCCCAATCACATAAGAGGCATACGATCCTACACACGAAAGAACACAACAACACCAAAAGCTGGCCAATTTGGATGGTCTGGGGATAGCTTCGGTGAGAGTCAATATCGGTGTTCACAAGGTTAACAATGGAGGATGTAATGTCTAGTGTATTGAGAGAGAGATAATAATTCTCCGTTGTGTGTGTGTGAATATGAATGTGAACGTACCTAGTTGTGAAGACTTAGTTGATAGGTTATACTCTTCTTGCGGTTTATCGTGCACACCTACTACTAAGCGACACAACCCATCGATCCGATGGGCTCTCGCCGATCGCACGCGATCATCCACTACCTTTAGTCACTTTGTTTATGCCACCTTACCATTATAATCCCATCCACATTAATGCATGGCGGTGTGTCTCACCAATTATCATGCCTTTTTCATCATTGCAAGTCAAAGTAATAGATATTAAAAAGATCTAATGGGTTAGTCTAATGAACCGACCCAATTTTATAGAGTCCAATGGAAACAATATGATAACTAGGCCCAATGACTTTCAAGGTTCAATAATGAAGGACCAATAAACTAGTTAAATAAATGAGCCCAATTCATTCGGCCCAAATAGGAGAAATATCATGACCCAACAATGCCCCCTAGTTTTTTATTAAACAGAATTTTTAATAGAAAACTATAAATGGTCCATGATATTAGAATTTACTAAAGGCCCATAACATGAAGCAATTGAGACATACCCGATTTGGTCCATAAGGTGAGATAGAGGATGGCTGAACGTCCAACGTGAAAAGCCCAATCAATAAAGGATTGAAATTGAAAAAGATGGACTAAAAACCGAAAACCCAACCGAGAAGTTCAATCTAATAAAATATCTAAGGCTTGATCGGGACGCTTCCCATTCGAATTCTCATCATTACCAGAAATTAAATGTGCCGCCTTCGTAACTCGTGTAACCGTCAGTATAAAAGGTAAACTTTACCAATTTTGACAGTTTTACCTGTCAATTTGAATTTCGAACCCTCGAGCTTTTTCTTCTTCTCCGAACTTCTTTTCTACTCTGCGAAATCCCAACAATGGTGGCTGTGAACCCTAACCAGAGCTCTCCCCTTCGTGTGACCCCCATCACTATTGTTTAACCCAGCCCCAATTCTTCTGAAAAAGCATCGAGTTCAAACCCCAAGATTGCTACCTCGAGCGGAAAATCTATGTCTCCAGAGACCAGATTCGACCCCTCCGATTTCTTTCAAGAGCAAGAAGCAAGATCCCCATGCCAACACGCCTTCCATCATTTCGAGACCGAAGTTAAGGAAGATTAGGGCTCATTATCACATTCTCGACACCCATCCGATAAGAGCCCCCAAATCGAAGAGAGGATGTATCAACATCCCGAGGGATGGAATACCGTCTGCAGTAACTTTACTTGAGAAGGGGTTAGGTTTCCCTTCATATCTTTTCGGTTACCTTACGGGGTTTATTGGGGTAGGGTTTACCCAATTGGTGCCAAACTCCTACATCCACATCTTAGCTTTTATCGAATTCTATCATTTAATCGGGGTCGAGCCTACTCTCGCTTTTTTTCTTTCTTGTAGATACAAGATTACCCAAAGCAGGGAAAAGGGGTTCAAAGTATTAAAAGCACGCATAAAAGCGGTGAGAAATTTGAGAGGCGATTGCTGATAAACACCCCTTCGAGCAATAGAGGATGGCACGAGAGATGGTTCTTCGTCAAAGGACCCGAGATTGCCTCTCTACCGAACTGGACCACGAGCGATGTGGTCTCTGCCGATTTTGGAGATATATCCGAAGAGCGTGTAGCCGAACTGATCGATTTCATGAGCAATTTCCCAAAGAAAAAGTGGAAACATGGACTCCTTTCTAAACAAAGCTTGGCTATATGATCATAAACGTAAGTACTAGAACTACTTTTATGTATATTTCGTGAAATCTTCGATAATATTGGTTCGACTCGCCTTTACATAATCTTTGCAGGTGTCTCGGTTGGGACCAAGAACTCTTCGAGAGATAAAAGAGTTCGAAGACTTTTTGACGGGGAAGATTACGGATGCAAGTGAAGAGCCTCCGATTGAAGAATCTCCCAGCCGATCCCATCATTACCAATCCACTCACCGTTTTTTTCCTCGTAACGACGAACCCCAAATTGATGAACCCATTGTTGTGAAGAATCTCTCGGACCCGTCGAAGAAAAAAAGAGCCAAAAAATTTAAGTTCATTCACCGTAAACAATCCTTGAAAGTGATCCGAAATAATTCGAATAATCCCACAAGTTGAAGCCCTAGTTCTGTACCTTCCGAATCTGGTCTCAACTAAGAGAAGTTTGTTTGACATACCCTGCATGAGCAGGCGAAAGTTCTTCGTGTTAAGAGGTTGAGAACAAAGATCACCCTCTAAGCTGGCCGATGAGCTTCGAGTCCCTCCATCCTCGATCGACACCCCTCATGTAATCCCAACTGGAATTCAAACACTGATGATGAAATTTGGTCGAATCATCCCCATCTTGTCTCGGAAAAGGAAACAACCATCGATGACCATCCAGTTCATTCTCCGCTCCTCACCAATCCACGAACCTAATCTCTGCTCGATCTCCTCTCGGAGAAAATATATATACGGATCCGCCACCAACTCGCGATCGACACTGCGCCTTCTCCTCTAAGGCGATCAACTTAGAATTCCGGGATGATGCATGGCCTCTCCAACCATGTGGCTCCGATTCAATACCAACTTTCCCTTCCAATTATTCGATGCCTTCGTCCGTGATACCGATGACCATCGATTTGGTAACAGTTCAAACATGGACCTGCTCAAGGAAGGCATGAGTTATCTGGCGAAGGTAAAGTGGTTTTCTTTGTAATTTCCATATTTATCTTCATATTTAGGCACTCAAAACTGATCAAATAATGTTACATATGCGTAGGCGAATGCTGTATTCGGACACCTGCATCCAAAATCTATCGAAGCTGAGGCCGAAGAAGAGGCAATGAGAAAGGAGAACGCTATTTTGAAGTCTGCTTTGGCGGAAAAGGACTTCAACGTGAAAGTGTTCTTCATACAAATGAAGGTCTTGAAAAGAGAGGCATGAAGCCAAAGGAGATGTGAAGACATCCAATGAAGAATCAAGTCAACTAAAGCACAATACGAGGAGATCGTCAAGATGAGCGTTGATTTGGTTCAGAGGAATGAGATAAGGATGGAGAAGGTCAAAGAGTTAAAGGCTGATGCTAAGATTCTGACCAAAACGATCGAAAAGCTAGAGCTAGCAGAAGCTCGTCATCTGAATAAGCGTCAGAAGCTCTAAGAAGAAATCGGGAACTCAAGGCCCTTCGGGACCTTGGACCTCCTTTGACCGATGATGATTCTTCGGAAGCAGATTTGTGAAGAGTATCGGAAATCGGATGAGATCAATGGCGTAGATTATGAAGATATACTCAAGGATCTGAGCTCTCACGAGTCGTGGCAAGGAGAAGTTGATTACTGCCTAACGTGGATCCATCCTCGCCGATTCTTGGATGGTGAAGATAATGCTTGACAATGTTACTATTTTATTCTGACTTTTTAAGGCTGTGGAAATTATCTATTTTTTGCGAGTTGTTGAAGGATTTTATTTAAAACTTTGGTTTAAGGACCTTTTGTTATGATTCCTATGTTTTTGAGATCGTTCCGGAATTTCTGTTTTTGCTCGATGTGTTTGTCAATATGAATGAATAGATTTTAAAAGAGGATGCTCATTCATATAAATAAACCCACCAAGAGATGAATTTAGTTTCACCTCCAGAACCATTGGGAACAAAATCTCAGTTCTGATGTAGTACTAGTTCTCAACCAAGAAATCAGTTTCCGCTTGTTTAATTAACATGCACCATGGTAAACATGAGATGTTACACAATTATTTTAGTCCACAAGGTAGTGGAATCATTAAAATCCAATCGATGTATGTGTGGTTAGGTGTACAATGAATGAACCTTGTAAATGGACCACCAAACTCGAGGCTTGCACAATTAAACTGCCATAAATTAGAACATGCATGTTGGCTGTATATATCAAAACAATTAAGCATTGGAACTTATTTCGTCATATAAAATCCACTTTTAATTAGTGTATAATTATTAATTAGTAGTCACTTTTATAATACATGCTATCTTAGGTCCGCAAACTGCATCGTTCACCCATTGACAGACAATAATATCACCTATATACAGTATGATTCTCTAATTTGCTAAAAGTCATTAATTTTCTGCATGGCACAATCAACATCAAGATGATCAAAGACAGAATTCAAACACGAGTTCATTGTTGTCATAATAAGAAACTTTATAAACTTAAGCCAAGCACAGACGGATCTGGAGTCTTAATCAATTCCTACCATCATCATTTAATCACTTAAGCCAACCCTGATTCACAGTTGTCAACTGTATCTTAAATGTGACTTCACTCTCCACCATTACAAGCAAACCACCAGTAATAAGTAGAATCTATATATGTCTACAAATCAATCAACAAAAGAACAAGAACAAATGCGGATAATGAACCTATTTGATGTAGGGCAAGGATATGGATGAAAGAATAATGGGAATTCAAAGGAGATAATTAGGCTAAAAGCACAAAATTACAATTCAATAATAATTAATCATTCAATAATTTTTCATGATGGATTACAATTATTTATATAGGAATAGAAAAACCTTAATACTTGGAGGCTAAGTAAAATATTAATTAAGTAACCTAATATAATTAAATAAGAAAATAAAATACTAGTAATTATCTAGTACCTTTAATAATTAATATTCTAGAGTATTCTCGCTAATATAATTAAATATATATCTTAACATTGTCTACAAATAAACTAATTACATTGAAATTGACGCCTTCCAAAATAGGTATACATCACTTATTTTGAGTCGCCAAATATCGTGGTGATGTAATACAAATACAATCTTAAAATACAACACGTGAATTTGTGAGTTTTAATACAAATATTATCTTCAGATGATTATTCAAACTCAAAATAAGTCCTCAATACATTTATTAACACATTATTTCATAGAATAGTAAGGACTACTAATGCTATCATCCGGATGATCACACTGTTCCCCGATTAGTCCTTGCTACGTTCTCATTTCTGAAGAGAACAATGAAAGCAAAAGGTGAGCTCAACTAAGCCCGATAAGAAATATTATGACTAAGATAATGCGAAATAAATTATCATTAGCCTTTAATGTTGTTAAACTCGATACAATATAACAAACATTAAGTTTAATCTGCAGTTGAACAAGTTAATCTATTAAAAGAGTCAAGTAGAGAATAAAATCTACTATCTTCTATGATTTAAAAGGTTTTCATCACTTTTATCACGGACTCGACTTTAATAAGTAATCCACATCATCCCCGCAGACTACTGACCAAGGATATTCATTAGTATCACAACCACAAATTATCCACGCACTACGGCCAAGGATATTCGTGTATTCATCAATGGTCATGATCATGCCAACAACTGTCCATCAATGCACCACGGACAATGAGGACTTTTACCACATCATTTTGTAACATTACGGTCGATTGATTATCAATAATCCTCGGTCATAATCATACCAAGTCCATCTATGCACCACGTGCCACGAAGACTTTCAACATAATATAAACATGAGGATGATGACAATGATATAAGAATTCGATAAAACAAGTTCAAGAATTAATTTATCTAGGAACCAATAACGTCCAAATTGTGAACATGATACTGCTTTGTAGGGTAAAACTCAAAAATGCTCAGAAGAATATTTTCATGATAAGATACTGGATGAAGCGCAAATATCAAGGATATTCCACTAATTTCATGGAGTATAAAAGCCAAAACTTTAACCAACTGAGTATAATAGAATATATGAAACTGCAAATAGATTTCCACCCGTCATGCAGTAATCCACATAAACAGATCATTTTCACAATGCATGTGGTAATCCACATAGACAGGTTATTCCAACAGAATAATAAATAATGGAACCAGGTCATGCGTAAACGCACAGACAGGATATTCCAACAGGATAATAAATAACGGAACCCGGTCATGCGTAAACGCGGGCGGGATGTTCAAGCAGTAATAATAAAGAATGGAATAATGGAAGAATTTCACCATGTATGCGGTACTTGGATTGCATGACGGAGTTATTCAACATAATAATAAAGAATGGAATAATGGAAGAATTTAACCATGTATGCGGTATTGACATGTATAAAGTTATTCCAACATAATAATAAAGAATGGAATAATGTAAGAATTTCACCAAGTATAGGGTAGTCGCATGATACAAAGTTATTCAACGAGGATAATAAAGAGTGGAATAATGAGAAGAATTTTACCATGTATGCAGATTCAGATGGCGTGAGTTATTCCAACATAATAATAAAGAATGGAATAATGGAAGAATTTCACCAAGTATAAAGTAGTTCACAGATACGAGTTATTCCAATGTAATAATAAAGAATGGAATAATGTAAGTTCTCTTCATGAATAAAAAGAAATAATATTCCCTTTACGAGTACAACAAATAATGTCCCTTACCTTAAGAAGAAACCGGATATATGAGTAGTGAAGTAGCAAAATACTTTTCTTTCTCTCTATAGTTTCTCTCTCTGTAGTTTCAGGTGAATTCGTAAGAAATAATGAAGGAATGAGCTTCTATTTATAGGAGATGGATTTGAATAGTAACTAATTCATGAACGGTCCAGATTGATTTACTTTTAAACAGACTATCCATATTGATTTACTATACAATATTAATAAAATATTCTAATAAAACAAAATCTTTTAAATAAAATATAATATATTCTATTTATAATCTAATAAAACGAATAACTTTATAAAAGTATTCTGCATTTTATATAAAAAGATTTTACTATACAAACACTATGCATAATAAAATATATTATATTATATTTATAGTCTAATAAAACAAATAACTTTATAAAAGTATTACATTTTTTATATAAAAGATTTTACTATGCAAAACACTATGCATAATGTAATATAATATATTCTATTTATAGTCTAATAAAACAAATAACTTTATAAAAGTATTCTGCATTTTATATAAAAAGATTTTACTATGTGTTAATGCTAAGTTTCACCGGCACGTCCAATCACAGAATCCACGCGCTAGAACCTGCACAATAACAGATCACATAGAAGCTTGACGGCTTGTGTCGTCGAGGGATAGCTCCGGTGTGAGAATAAGTACAGGCCATTCACAAGGTTTAACAATGGAGGCTAAGTGTTTAGTGCTCAAAAGTAGGTATTACAGTTAATTATAACCTTGGCATTGTATTTATAGTGCTCACCACCTTTAGAATCCTTCTCCGAGCAGGATTAAGACTCCTAGTCATGGTAGTTACCATAACTTGGGTCCAACACAATATCCTTAAAAGGTGCAAGTGGAATCCAATCCAATACCTACCTTTGGAGTTACCTTATTCAACCATAATTAGGTCTCCAGGCTCTATGCGCAGAAAGTCCCACTGCACAGGCCCAACCCAACCGAACTCCCTCATCAGGTCTGGGCCTCGGCCCAAAGGACTCGAAGAATTGAGTCCGAACATCTTACACCGAGGTAAGGCTCTACCAAAGGACTCGGGATCTCGAACCCGAACAACACCATCACCACCCATGGGCTTTAACCCGATGGGCTCACGAACCCCTTTTCAAGATCGATCGCCTTTTACCACGTGAAGGTCGGTAAAATGCTCCGAACATTGCCCCCAGTCTCTTGGTATAATGTACTTATAATTAGAGACTTGAAAGGTCGAGTATTGAAAGGTCACGATAGCTAATGATGAGTTATGTCAGGGAACTCAAGCGATCATCTCGCTTCTCAAAATATTGCACGTCTTTCCATTCCTGGTCCCACCTTGAGCATTTATTAGCCGCCCTTGGGTAGCGTGTGACTACACCTATAAAACCCCCCTTTCCCCCATCATTATCACTTTTCCCAGACTTCTTCATTTCAAACTATCTGCTAAAATTTTCTGACAAGGGCGATTTCCGGTGAGTACCCTATTCTTAATTTCTCCTTGATTTTGAGCTCATTTCTGTTACCATTTCCTGTAATGGCTGATTCTACTGCCGAACAAACTCTAAACATCCTTGATTCCACGATTCCTACCCCCATTCTAACCACCGATCTAGTCCCGGTGGACCTGCCGACACCACCACCTGACGCCCCTACCTCCTCCATCTCCTTCACTCCGATTAGCCCCAAAGCCAGAATCCGAAATGCTTATCACTCTGAAATGGAGTTTTCCCACATCAACACCCAATCTACCGTTCTCCCTTCTCAAATATCAGAGATCCGAACCTTATTCAACATTCCAAGGGAGTACAAACTTCGGGTACCCACACCAAATGAGAGGATGTTCGAGACCCGAAGGTGAGTGGGTTGTCGTACTTCTATACCTATTGAGATATACGGGTTCGGTTTCCTTCCACGACTTTATCTCAACTTTCCTTGGCTTTGTGGGGATCGGGTTCGCGCAACTCGTGGTCGAACTCGTGATATCCAGCTTGATTTCTTTCATCGCCGTACGTGTCACAAGATCGGTTTGTAATATTCATAACGCAATCAAATTGCAAAAAAAGGCCCTTAAATCCCTAATTTCTCTTAAATCACAATTGAGTCGATAAAATCGTCAGAGTTTAAAAAATTTACAAACCATATACCCGTGATCACCCTTTATGCATAATTATTAATTAAATTAAAAGATAAAGAATAAAATCATACCCTCAAGATCGAAGCTTCCTCTGTACAAGTTCACCTCCAAATCCTTTCGCTCAATCTTGAATCCACCGGTTTGGTTCCTTCCTTCGATCAACGTTAGCCACCCAAATGTTTGGCCTCTCAGAGGTGATCCACCAAGGAAGAATAAAATTCAAGAAGATGGGTGGTTATGGCTCAAACCCTAGTTTTTCTATCTCTATGTAAAAGGTGTACTCTCCAACAAATTGGAATTATTACGATGTCAAAAGTCAACAACCCATACCACCCATAATAAGACTCTCTTATTTATAGATGTGGGCAACCCACCTTAACAATTAAGGAATTGGGTTTTATTTAATTAATTAAATTCTTTTAATTAATTAAGCTCCCTAATCTTATTAGGATAATTAATTAAACTCCTTTAATTAATTTTCCTTCCTAATCCAATTAGAATAAATGAGAGTACTTATATTAAATTAATTCCTAAACTCTTTTAGAAATTAAAATAATAATAATTGTAATAATATTAATAAGACTCTCTTATTAATTTATATTTAATATTTCTAAAATATTAAATAATAATATTAAGCTATTTAATTTATTCTATCACCATAGATTAAATTAAATATACTTAACATATTATTACGATTATGCCATTAACTTCTTAAATAATTATTCTTCCTTTTATGGTGTGACCTTTAGGTTCTCCATATTAAACCTATTGTGAATAAATCAATTGAATAATTCTAATCTTATTTAAATAAATAAATTAAATAATTAATTTATTTAAATAAATAATATTTATTCTACAATAGGATAAGTTCTCCCAATGATCAACGACTTTCCGTATAATATAGATTTCAACATTAATCATAAAAGAACCTTTCGAGTAAATAGTTACCGCATAATTCAATCCTTCCACCATACAATGTCCCAATTAAATATAAGACATGGAATTATCACAAGTCTTATTTTATTTAATTATATGTATTTCGATCCTTAAACGCACAACTCCAAATAATGCAAATTAGAAACTCCTTTCTAATTTCATTCTCGCCGCCAAGGACTATCTGGGTTGTCATTTATCTAATCACATAGACATTTTCTTTTTATTAGAAGTGGTAGATTCTTTATCGATCATACATTATCTCCATGCATAACTTATTATACCCAAGCATACCCTTTGATATACCCTAAGGGTCTTAAGGAATAAGTCAAAGTATAACTCATCATACACAAGATACTATGATGATCTCAAGTCCAAGGATCACTTCAGACTACTATCACTACAGAATTCCTATCGACAGCAAATAAAACTCCATTAGGTATTCCTTAATGAGCCAATGCTCAAAGGAACTTATTCTCTAATAAGCACCTACATACTTGCTTTAGTGTTCCACACAAATGATCATGAGATCAATCATCCTCATCCAATGAAAAGTTAACGATGTACTCAATCTATCCCGGATTCACTAATCCCCAATTTAGTAATCCAACGATTGGGAACTATTTTAGTTTTAAGCTTTCTAAGAATTTAGATCTCATTAGAATGATCATCATCATTATTCTAAAAGCATTGCTTAAAACTACGGGTTTATCACATATTATAAAACAAAGATCACGTAGATAATTAAAAGCCTTTAATAAATTAATACTTTTATTAATAAATGAATAAGATTGTTACAAAGTATACGCTTTATCATCAAACATGATCGGGCTTGTGTGCATACTACTTTCAATCTCCCACTTGCACTAAAGCCAATCGTCATGGTATCTTATACTCTTCTTCTCTAAGTGACGATTATCCCCGCCGTTGGATAAGCTTTAGTTAATGGATATGTAATGTTGTTCATGAGAGTCCACTATCTCTATAGTGATTTCCCATCTTCAATGATTCTAATAATCAAATGAAAGTGCCACAACACATGTTTAGATCCAAGATGAGACTTAGAACTATTCCTAGTTCTCAGAATGAACTTTTAATCCAAACAATCAACTTGCAGCCTTCATTTATAGCTATATACTTTGTGTTTTATCACTAAACCAAAGAACTCTTTTCATTGCTTGGAACCTTTCCAATTCATCGCACCAATCGCTCAAGATAACGCTTTACCTTAAAGTGGATTTTTCGTCATTCGTCCGTCTCGAAAAACTTGAGTCCGTTAAGCCTCTAGTTTTAATTTAGACCCACCATGAATATGATCACATCCTTAGTGCTTGCTAAGCACTTTAAGATGTTTTTCACCGACTCATAGTGAACTTCTCCATAATACGACCGATCAACATCGTGTCTCAGATATTTCATTCATACATGATTGTCACTCACGCGATCTCTCTTCTTTGGAGTCTATGGGGACTATTAAGAGATACACTCCATAGCTCATCACACATGAGACATCTCTTGAGTTTGCCATGCTAAACGACTTTAGCATCAAATGAATATACGCCTCGGGTTAAGTCGAAAGCATCCTCTTAAATCTATCTATATAGATTTATATCCCCAATTAAGATACTCTTCCAAATCATTCATGGAGGAATGTTTAGACAACTTTATCTTTTATCGATCAGTAGCATTGGTATGTCATTCCTCATCCGTAGTATATCAACATATAATACTAGGAATGTCACGACGCATTCCCTAATCGTCCCCTTTTGTACACACACTAGAAGTCTTACCTCATCGAATGTAACTCCTCGATCATCATCTTCTATGATGTGTACCTCATCATCATCATCCATGATGAATCCATACCTCCTAGGTATCTTCAAGACTATTCCGTGATTTATTTATTCTATTGTGGTACAACAGTCTATCTACGTGTTCCTCTTATTCGACTTATAGTGTTTTGTGGTTCTTGAACTCTTCAAGATCTATTATCCTCCCACTAGCCCTTCAATGATAAACACCTTTATCTTGTAAGGCAAGTGTGTTTCAGAACAAACACCTTTTGCTAAGTAGATTATATAGAACATATACCCTAAACTTACTTTTTAGATGTCCCACAAATCAGATTTGTCAAATCTTGTCCCAAGCTTATCCTTTCAAACCTTTTCACATAAGTCGACAACCCCTTATCTTAACATACTTAAGATTAGAATCCTCCCCGCCCATAACTTTTATGGAGTCTTCAATGGATTTTGAGGTTACCATTTTCGTAGATATGTACCATTTCTGTGACATGACCCTGTAAGGATACCGGAATGCTCTCAGAAATCATTATGGACCGCACTATGTCCAACAAGGTACGATTTTTCATTCAGATACATCAATCAATTATTATGATCGATGTGTCCATTATGAGAAAACCATTTGAGATGATCTAGAAACTTATCAGCACAAGTATTTATTCCTCGATCTAATCAAAGAATCTTAATACTTTGCCAATTTGTTTCACTTTCAATTCTTTCAACCTTTCAAATAATTCACACTTGTATTTCAAAGAAATACACACATTCAACTCTTTTGAATGATCATCTCCTTTTCTTATACTAATTTGTTCAATATGCAAAATTATTTTCACGTAAGTCAAGTATACAAAATTTATTAAGTAATATTCAGCTTTTATACAAAACATTATTATTATAAATAGAACAACAATTGTTCTTAATTATAATACCAAAGATTTTATCATTCAACAATAAAATGGAAATAATATTTTTAACAAGAATCGGAATACAATAACAACTTATCGACTTAATAGATTTGCCTCAGTAGCATTGCTAAACTATAAGTTTCTATGCTAATGCAAAGCAACCTTTGCTTCATTTTCCCACATATAGATTACTTATATTTGTTTAGCTTTTACTCGCTTGGTCCCTTCATAAATCTATATTTATGATAACCAAAGTCTCAGATCCAATACCCAAGTAGAACCTCGATTTTAAAGAAAAATTTATTTCAATCATGAACAAAATCAGATCAGAATCAAACTTCACTAAGCTTCTTTCGTTAGCCTCTCGCAAGATGCTTCTCGCAGCTTTCTTTCCAAAGGTCTGTGCTTATTGCAAGTGGAAGCAAACCTTTGCTATCCAGACGCTTTTGTTCTTATTATCCTTTGTTTTTGCCTTTCTATTTACCTTCTTTGAATCGTTTCTTCTTTCGTAAGATCCTTTCGCCCCTACCAAGAAGAGACTGGTCTTTCTCGTCGAAAGTGACTCTCAACATTTTTCAATATGTTAAGCAAATCAACGAGGTCGATATCTAGCTTGTTCATATGAAAAATTCACAACAATTGTGAAAGGAGTCCGGAGTGAGTGCAAGATCAAATTCGCTCAACTCTCCATCCATGACAAAAACAGTTGTCCTAATCGATCAATCAAATTGATTATGTTAAGAACTTTTTCTCAGCATTATAGTGCTATCGCCATTCTAGATCTAAGAGCTCCTTAGATATCTCGATATCTATCGGCCCCACTTTCCTCACCATCAACTACTGATGTGCAGAATATAGTAGAGAGCATCCATAGTTTCATGCCGACGCCAAGCTCATACTCATGGATGCGAGCATGATGCATCGAGCCAATCAGGCATCATCATCTCGCCACTTTCTAAAAGTAGCAATCTCTTCCTCAGAGGCATGTCTCGCAACCATCAGGCAGGATAAGCGATAATGACATAAGATAGCTTTTCAAACCATGAGAACTATTCTCAAATTCCTTAACCAATCCGCTTAATCTTGGCCCCGATTAATTTAGCATCTAATATGCTTCGCAGTTGATAGTAATTTTAGACATTGTAAAATTTTCAGTAAATGAATTTGTAATTAACAACATTTTAACATACATTCTTTTATTAATTACCAAAATAATTTAGGTCTTGTTTTAAATTGGTATCTCCCACTATTTTCTTCAAACTATATTACCTCACTTATATAGTTCGCAAGAAAATCTAATTAAAGATTTGCTAGTGAGAATAAGGATCCCATTTCAAATGTATATAGCCTTGTGGTGACACAACAAACTATATATAAATAAATAGGTAGACAACTTTTGTCAATTACATCAACTATGCAACTCCTCAGATTTTTGCCTCTTAGATTATTTTTGATCAAGTGGTGGCACATCCCAATCAAAATTATCCAAGTTAAGTCCAACCTAGCACTCCATATATTCAAAAAGAAAATATCATCCTTGTGGTGACACAACAAAACAATATTGTTCAATTTTCTTTATAAGCATCAAATGTGATAAATTAACATCTTAAATACTTAATACTTGCCTTGTGGTGACACAACAAACTCATATTAAATATTTAATACTCTATTAATTTTATCATGCTAGAAGGCTTAACGCTCGATATTCCAAATATCTTTGAACGCTAGACTTTAATATAAAAATCGAGGGGTTTGTTATTAATTTGTCTCATCTTGTTTTATGCAAGCATGCACATATATATATAAAATACGCCATTATATTAATAACACACAAGCATGTTTGCATAATATATATATATATATATATAGTATAAGCATGCACATATAGAATACTATATTCTACCCGATTGATTATGGACTTTTTATTCTAGTTCGTCTCACTAGAGCCACCAAGTGAACCAAAAGGTCAAACCCTAGGGGGGCAAAAAATAATATTTAAATATAACTATTACATTTAAACCCTGCTCCATTACAAACGGGTCTTCAAGCTTCCTTGTTTTCGATCTCCAATTTTTCAAAATTAATTCTAACTATTCCTATTACAAAACTATTTAAAATAAATAGAAACCTCGATCGCTAAATAAGGGAAGTACATAGAGGAGATAGAATTTACATTAAGAAAAAATTAGAGAAGACGAGGCACGCAGTAACCCCATTTAATAAAACCCATACATTCACGCATCCAACTAAAATAAAATCCAATCACATCGGGTCAATATCCATAATCAATCCCATTTATTATCATACACATCACCATACGCATCAATAAATAACATTCATCTCATGAATAATAAACATTTAATATATATATCGATATCATTTAATGGGCAAATTTAGTTAAGTATAAAATCTATTTTTGAATCAAAATAAACTCCTTTATTTTAATCCAAATTTAAATCAAAATAAAACTATTTTATTTTAATTTATCCAATTTTGAATAAAATAAACTATTTTATTTTAATCAAAATCTTTAATCAAAATAAACTCCTTTATTTTAATTAATTATGGAATCCAATTCCATGTAATAAAAAAATCTTTAATTAAAATAAACTCTTTTATTTTAATTAATTATGGAATCCAATTCCATGTAAAAAAAAAAATTTTATTAAAGGAAACAATTTTTTTCCTATTCACAAATAAACTCCTTTATTTTGAATAATATGAAATCTTATTTCATATTTAAATAAACTCTTTATTTAAGGAAACATGGATTTCTTTCCTATTCACAAATAAACTCTTTATTTTGAATAATATGAAATCTTATTTCATATCTAAACAAACTCCTTTATTTAAGGAAAGATGGATTTACTTCCTATTCACAAATAAACTCCTTTATTTTAGGAAAAATAAAATCCAATTTCAACTCCAATTAGTTATCATGGAATCCAATTCCAACTCTAATTAGTTAAGCATGAAATTTAATTTTTAAAATTAAAATAAATTTTTTATTTTAAGATTAAAATAAACCTTTTATTTTAAAATTATTTTTTATTTTAAGATTAAAATAAATATATATATATATATAATATTAATTATAAAATTAAAATTCCTTTATTATAATATATAATATTTTATTTTAAAATTAAAATAAACATTTTATTTTAATTATATTTAATTATTAATATATAATATATATTATATATATTATTAAATAAACTATAGCATCCCGGATTACTTAATTATAAATGCCTCCTATTTATATATATATATATCTTAGATAATAGGAATCTTTATATGCTATATAAGTATATATATATATATATATAACCTACTTTATTTTTTAAATTAATATTTATGTTTAATGAACTCTTCGCCATAAATTAAAATAATAATAATAATTGTAATAAAAAAAATAAGACTTCTCTTATTAATTTATATTTCTTTTATTTTTTTTTTTTTTAAATAATACAATAAAATTATGCCCAATTAAATTTATTCTAACCATATATCAATATAATATCAAAATATAGATTAATAAATAATAGGATTATTACGATTATGCCATTAACTTTTTAAATAATAATTCTTCCTTTTATGCCATGTAGACTCTTTAGGTTCTCCATATACAAACACCCATCTTCTTGAATTTTATTGAATAAATCATAGGTTGTGAATAAATCAATTGAATAATTCTAATCTTATTTAAATAAATAAATTAAATAATTAATTTATTTAAATAAATAATATTTATTCTACAATAGGGATAAGTTCTCCCAATGATCAACGCACTTTCCGTATAATATAGATTTCAACATTAATCATAAAAGAACCTTTGAGTAAATAGTTACCGCATAATTCAATCCTTCCACCATACAATGTCCCAATTAAATATAAGACATGGAATTATCGTCAAGTCTTATTTTATTTAATTATATGTATTTCGACTCTTAAATGCACAACTCCAAATAATGCAAATTAGAAACTCCTTTCTAATTTCATTCGCTTTTGCCAAGGACTCACTGGGTTGTCATTTATCGAATCACATAGACATTTTCTTTTATTGAAGTGGTAGATTCTTTATCGATCATACATTATCTCCATGTATAACTTATTATACCCAAGCATACCCTTTGATATACCCTAAGGGTCTTAAGGAATAAGTCAAAGTATAACTCATCATACACAAGATACTATGATGATCTCAAGTCCAAGGATCACTTCAGACTACTATCACTACAGAATTCCTATCGACAGCAAATAAAACTCCATTAGGTATTCCTTAGCGAGCCAATGCTCAAATGAACTTATTCTCTAATAAGCACCTACATACTTGCTTTTAGTGTTCCACACAAATGATCATGAGATCAATCATCCTCATCCAACGAAAAGTTAACGATGTACCAATCTATCCGGATTCACTAATCCCCAATTTAGTAATCCAACGATTGGGAACTATTTTAGTTTTAAGCTTTCTAAGAATTTAGATCTCATTAGAATGATCATCATCATTATTCTAAAAGCATTGCTTAAAACTACGGGTTTATCACATATTATAAAACAAAGATCATGTAGATAATTAAAAGCCTTTAATAAATTAATACTTTTATTAATAAATGAATAAGATTGTTACAAAGTATATGCTTTATCATCAAACATGATCGCTTGTGTGCATACTACTTTCTAAGAATTTGATCGAGGACAATGAGCATCTGGCCGCTGAAGTTAAAGAATGGGAGCAAGCGTTTGAGGACTTCTGGGAGAAGTTTTCTGAAGCTCATGAGAAACTGAAATACCGATTCGGAAAACAACTCACGAAGAAAGACCAAGCCGGATCCAAGTAGCGGATAATAGCCGAAAGTCGAAAAGTCCGATGCCTTGAACGGAGAAAGTCATGGCCCAATTTGGTGAAGGGTACGAGACTTATCGAGAAAAGACTAAGGCAAAATTGATAGGCTACCGGTCTCGATGCCTCCCTCCTTGATTCATCCGACGAGGAATCCGAAGCCGGGGATGACTCTCCTCCTGAATAGCTTTTGTTTGGACTTGACCATTTTTGTACTTCTTCATTTTTTTTCTTTTTTGTTTGTACTTCGCCTGAATCATATACGATCGGGTTTTGTAAAAATTTCAAGAATATGAATGAAGTAAAATAGTTTTGTTCGATCAGTTATACTCGTGACTTATCTCGATCAGTTGTGTCTTTTTGAACCTTCTGATCGAATTGTGCTTCGATGTTTATGCGATTCTAGAATCGCAGTCTCGATCAGTTATACCCGCGACTTTTACCGATCAGTTATGTCATCTTTCACTTTTTGATCAGTTTAAGCCCGATGTTTGTTTGATCGGACACTGAAAACCGTATGAATATAAATGAAGTTAAACATCTCCCAATAAAACTTTCATTTATTTCATTTAAAACTGAAACGGTTACATGGATAAAGAAAAGAACGACATAACTATTACTGTTAAAATTTTCTAAGTCTTCCAGCATGTCATGTATTCTTTACTTCCGAACCATCCATTGCTTAAAGCCGGTATGTACCTAGCTTCGGTACCTCTACTACTTCGTATGGTCCCTCCCAGTTAGGCATCAGTTTATCGGTGTTCTGGGGGGTTGATGCCTCCGAGTTCCGGAGGACCAAATCACCCACTTCAAACCTCCTCTGTTTCACATTCCGATTATAGTGTCAGTCGTTTTGGCGATAGATAGCCAACCTCATCACAAATTAATCCCAAACCTCTTCCAAGAGATCCAAGTTTGTTTTCAAACCTTCATCATCAGTATAGTTCTTTCAGACCGACCGACTGGAAGAGAGAAGCGACCCGATCTCAACTAGTATGAGTGCATCGGTCCCCAGATGCTATTTAAAAGGAGAGCCCCGATTGTTGTCCTCGTAGTAGTCCGATATGCCCACAAAACACCGAGTAGCTCTTGGGCCACCGACCCTTTAACTCATCCAAATTTTCTTTTGATCCCGTTTAGTGGTTCTATTGGTCACTTTACTTGACCATTCGACCGAGGGTGGAGCTGAAGTCTCATGACATCAATTTCAACTCTTTCGTAAAGCCTTGAACTTAGACCCACAAATTGTCCGACATTATCGAGACCATCACATCAAAAATACCAAACAATAGACCACTCCTTTTTTGAAAATTTTGAGCATTCTTGTTCGGTGATCTTCGCGAATGGTTGGCTTCAATTCATTTTTCATTATATAATCGATAGCCATGATCACAAAACTAACTTGTCCTCGACTTTCGGACAGAGGCCCTAGGATGTCGATTCCTCATATAATGAAGGAATCGAGGATAAGACCGAATACAACTCTTCTGGAGGCTTATGTGGGATAATGTTGTTTAGTCGACACTTGGGACACCTTCCGACGAACTCCTCGCCTCCGTGTAGATAGTCGGCCGTAAATACCCTGCCTCAAAATCTTATGCCAAATGACTTGCCCCCATGTGATCCCCCAGATCTCTTCATGTACTTCCCAAGTGTATAATCCGCTTGGATGGGGTTAGCATTTGAGTAAGTAGGGAGCTAAAGGCCCTTCTGAGATAGGTCTCCATCTATAAGGGACGAAGTTTGAAAAACTCGTGTTTGATTTTTCTTGCAAGGATCCGGTCTAAAGGTAGAGCCCCATCTGCCAGATACGTGATGTAAGGTATGAGTAAATAGTCGAGTCGGTCCAGAGCTAGCACATCCGTCTTCGAAACACTGGGCTTTTCTATGACCTATAGATACACCGATCCACAAGGAGCTTGCCTTTGGTTGCTAACTCCGGCTAGGCATCTGCCATCAGATTATCTCGATCGATCGATTCCTCGGCAAATCGTGACGCGAAGTACATGAGCTTATCTTTTACTTTGGTCAGATACTTTGACATTTTTTCCCCCTGAGCCTCATACTCCTCGATAACTGCTTGACCACCAACTGCGAATCATTGTAGATGACCACTTCAGACTTCTAAGCTTCGCCAACCAGTATCCCTCGCTAGGATGGCCTCATATTAAACTTCGTTGTTCGTGGCCTCGAACTAAAATCAATTCGCTCGCTAAACTTTGAACCCTTTGGGACTTCATTGAATGACCCGCCTAATCGACGTCTGAAGTCGATGATCCATCCACGATAAGGTCCATGAGGTCGGCCCTTCTGCCGGGTTTCTTACCATCGTGTGTTTACGATGCCTCGTTCCGTGAAAGAGCATTCCACTATGAAGTTCGCCAATGCTCGACCCTTGATTGCCGTCGGGATGATACTCTATAAAAACCGAAGTTAATTCCATCGCCTACGCGCTTAATCTACCAAAACTTCGGCTTGTGCAAGATTTCTTTAACTACCGATCCAGATATACCACTATTATTATCACACCGAAATAATGCCAAGCTTTTCGCTTGCAATGATCAAGGCATACGCCAATTTCTCTTGGTCGGATATCTTGTCTCTGCGTCTCTCAAGAACGTGGTCGATATAGTATATCGGAACTTCTTTCCTCCCTTATCCTCACCAATGTCGCCTCCCATCGCCATCCGACTCACGCAAGTACAAGTATAAAGGTTCAAAGGATCGGTTTCATCAACAAACGGTGTCAACTCGATATTTCTTGATCCTCGAACGATCTTAGACTCGAGGTCCATCGAAACTCTTATCGTTCTTCTGGCCTCTTACGAGTGTCAAAGAAGGGTAAACATCTTTCTGGTGATTTCGACAAATCTCAGAAGGAAGCTATCCGACCCACAACCTCTCGTGACATCTTTGTATGTCTTCGGAGATTTCATGTTTAAGATCACCGCAATTTTTCCGGGTGTTCGATTCCTCTCTTGCTTACTAAATATCCTAGAACTTTCCTAAACCCAAACCAAGATACATTTGGTCGAGTTGGGCCTCGCCAGGTTTTCATCGCTTTCAAGTAGTCTTCTAGGTCCTCCAGATGATCCCGGACTGACATACTTTTTACGATCATGTCGTCCACGTACACTTCCATACTTCGACCCAGCTGCTTTCTGAATACAAAGTTCATCATCCGTTGATAAGTTGCCCCCACGTTCAGCAATCCGAAAGTCATTTTCCAATACGCATATATGGCCCGATGAGTGATGAAGCTTGTCTTCGGGATGTCTTCCTTGTTCATCAAAATTTGGTGGTATCCCGAGAAAGCGTCCACAAAGCTTAACATGCCATACCCCGAAGTGGCATCAATCAGTTGGTCTATTTTGGGCAAAGGATAGAAATATTTTGGGCATGCCTTATTCAGATCTGTGTAGTCGATGCACAGCCTCCACTTCCTATTTTGTTTCTGAACCAATACCACATTTGCCAGCCATCTAGGGTAGTCAATCTCGAAAATGAATCCTACCTCTAGCAGTTTAGCGATCTCTTCATCTATGATCTTTTGCCTTTCCGGGGCAAAAATCCTTCTTTTAGACATCGGCTTTCTATTCGGTCCAGATGAATTCCCATGTAAGCGCCACCGACTCACTTACCCTCGGAATGTCGCTAGCTCCCAAGCAAAGATATCAGATACACCAAGCAAGTCCACCAACATGTGTCGCAATGGCTCTTTTAATCTTGCCCCGATCTTGATCAATTTTTCTGTGTTCCTCGGTATCAACTCCACATCCTCTATTTTTTCTGCCGGTAGTGCCATCAGTTCAGTACTACTTTCGGTGAATGGCTCTATTTCGATGGCCATCGTTTGTTTCTGTTTGCTGACCCCGACCCCTGAGGAAATCAGAGTATTCCGATAACATCTTCGGGCAATGTCTAAGTCGCCTTTTACCTCCCCAATCCCGTTTGGTGTCGAAAACTTAATTTTGAAGTGTAGTATAGATGTTATCGCTTAGTAGGCCGCTTAATGCTCTGCTTCCCAAGATAGCAGACGCCGAGTCCAATTGCACTACTTAAAAACCCGACCATGACTTCGCTTGTCGAGGTGTCAGGCCGAACTTGACGGGCAGCTCTATCGTTCCTGACACATGCACCGGGTCGCCACTGAACCCATATAATGGACCCTCTCCCCCCAACTCCATCTTCTTTCCTTCCAAATCCATCCTCTGATAGGGCGATATGGTATACAGAGATGTCTAAACCGAGGACCCGTTATCGATCATCATTCTTTTCATATCTACTGGCCCGACCTGTGCCGTTATCACCAATGCCCCATCATGCGGTTCGATGTGATCGGTGGGGTAATCTTCGTCTGAAAAAGAGATGGAGACTCTAGAGTGAGTCCTGTCCTTTTTGGGTGATGAATTTGCTACTAATAATACAGCTTCGAGGTGTCCACTTCTCTTTCATCCGGTTACACGCCCTACCGACCTGCCTGAAATTACGTCAATCATGCCTCGGGGTTACGGGTTCAGTTGCGGCTGTGTTTCCCTAATCGGTCCCCTGTTCTCCTCTCAAGGTGCTTCCGAACTTTCCTGACCTACCACATATTGCACTAGTTGCCCATTCTGGACATTCTTCTCTATCAAATCTTTCAAGTCGTTACACATCTCCGTCGTATGCCCCCAACATTGATGGTATGCACAATATTTGACCTGGCCTCTCTTTCCAGGCTTCGGGATCGTCGGGCATGGCTCGAAGAAAGGTTTATTCCTCATCTCTTCCAATACCTTCGCCCGGTCGGTGTTGAGTGCGGTGTAGACTTTGTTGACATTCCTATTTGGGAAAGATGATCGTCCGCTGCCCGAACCTCCCCATTGTAGCTTTTCTTACCATGATTATCAGACTTCCCTTGATTATCGGACCTTTGGTAACTCTGCTTGTCCCGATCTTTAGACTTCTCGTAAGATTGGGAGTGGAGTTTAAAATTTCCCATCGCCTCTTCTATTGCGATGTGACCCTTGGCTCGGTGGAAGGCTTCTGTCAAATCTGCCGGAGGGTTGATCACTAGATCCTTCATCAACTTCTTCGACTTCCGATGTCCAAGCTAGTCGTGAAGAAGCCCAAGGCTTGTGGGGAGTTTAACTCTGCTACCAACCCCGCAGCCTCTCGGAACCTCTTGACGTATTGTCCCGGACTTTCGTCTGCTTTTTATCGAACCTGCATGAGTGAAGCTATAATCTTTCCTCTCCTCTTGTTGCTTTCGAAGCGGGCATTGAAACTTCTTCCGAAGATTATTCCATGAGTTAATTGACCCCGCCGCCAAGGTCTCCATCCATTCTTGGGCGCTCTTCTTCAGAGTGGTCGCAAACATATGACACTTGGTAGCATCCGAATGTCCGTAGTATGTCATCAGCCTATCATACCCGTTTGAATGGTCATATGTATCCCCTAGCCCATCATAGGTCTCTATCAAGGGCATCTTCTTTTTGGGGTCGGTCGTCACATGGTTAATCTCTGGTGAGAAGGGCGAACCTATGTGCCGGAGGTGCCCCCATCAAACTCTTTGCCAATAACAATTTTTCCTGTTCTGCCACCCTTCGAGCGAGGGGGTCGGACTCCTCCTTACGGGGGGACAATCGGGGTTTGTCCCTCCTATATTCAGGAGTCGCGTTCCTCTTCCTCTGTCCCGACCTACCTGGATGCTCTGATCACCGTTCTGGAGAACGACTCTTCCTTCTGCTTCGGCCATCCCTCGAGCGACTTGCTCGCTCTCTTTCTCTTTCAGGTCTCTCCCGTCGGGGTGACCGGGATCGGCTCCAATGCCTACGCCTTTTTGAGGATGCCTCCTATTCTCCGACCATCTTCACCATTTGTTGCTCGAGTTCATCTTGCTGAAGACGTAAGGCCATCTTGGCATCTCGATTCTGTTGCATCTTCTTCTGCAAGATAAACTCCCTCTGATCTCGGTTGTCCTCTCCTCGGACCTTTCCATGTACCTCTAGTGCCCGAGAATGATTCTCATCCGCACGACTAGCCTGGTTGGGGGTATGATGGCTGTCATGGAAGAGCCTTCGCCAAAGTGAAGCAGCCGGTTCCTCCTGATCACCTTGGATTCTGGAACCCAATCTGTCTTTGACCGACCCTCTCACCTGGGTGGTCTAGTGTGTTTTTGCCTTTTCCTGGTTAGAAGCATTATTTTCCCTGCTCGCCATGGCCTCTTACCGAAAAAGTTAGTTGTGATTGATTAAGCACTAAAGGCCCTCCTTCTAGCGCCAATGTTAATTTAGAAGTTTCACGGCCAAGGCGTCAATCACGTAATTCACGCTAGAACTCACACAATAATAGATCACACGTAAGCTTGACGACCAGGCTTGTCTGTTTGGGATATACCGGTGTGAGAATAAGTGATGTGTCGTTCACAAGGTTTAACAATGGAGGCTAAGTGTTTAGTGCTCAAAAGTAGGTATTACTTGTTAATTGTAACCTTGGCCTTATATTTATAGTGCTCACCACCTTTAGAATCCTTCTCCGAGTAGGATTAAGACTCCTAGTCATGGTAGTTACCATAACTTGGGTCCAACACAATCTCCTTAAAAGGTGCAAGTGGAATCCAATCCAATCCCTACCTTTGGAGTTACCTTATTCAACCATAATTAGGTCTCCAGGCTCTATACGCAGAAAGTCCCACTGCACAAGCCCAACCCAACCGAACTCCCTCATCAGGTCTGGGCCTCGGCCTAAAGGACTCGAAGACCCGACTCCAACATTTTACACCGAGGTAAGGCTCCTACCAAAGGACTTGGATCTTAGAACCCAACACCATCACCACCCATGGGCTTCACAATTCGATGGGCTCACGAACCCCTTTCGGTGTTAAGGCTTTTACCACGTGAAGGCGGTCAGAAATGCTCCTTAACACTATATAAAACACTATGCATAATAAAATATATTATATTCTAATTATTATCTAATAAAATCATTATGTTTTATATAAAAAGCTTTTTCTGTTTTATTACATTAATAATACTAATAAAACAAAATTTATATAATATATATATATATATATATATATAAACTTAGTGACTTCATAAAAAGGCACCTCAATATATTTAACAACATTTATCATCATTATTATAATATACAATATTAATAGACTGTGTCGTTCCTGTGAGAGAAGGGCTTTTCAATAAGAATTCTCCTTATTATTACAGCCTTAATTAGGTGACCGGACCTCCTCGATGTAACTTCTATACATCGTTAATATTGTAAATAATAATATTAACAACTTTTTTATAAGACCCCAACTTTTATGAATAAAGATGAATTTTCTATAATTATCAATTTTGAATATTATGGAATGAATTTGATATAATATTATAGTTGTGGGTAATAGTTATAAATTTTGCAAAGTACGCAAGTTGTTATATAATATTCGATTGGTCGGGAAATATTCATTTTAACAGGGAATATTCATACGACGGAACAATCATTGATGGACCCCACAATAGAATTATTGTCGGATTGAGAAAACGACAAAAATATTTTATGAAAATAACTACATGAAAAGTTTTATCGTTAATCATTGAAACAACGGTGTTAAAAGTACGTGAATACGTGGTTGCATAAGACAATACCAGTATTGATTATTGATGCTTACGTGAGAATACACTCGCTTTTGTTCAATTATTGCTTCAGAATTGTTGCATAAGATCTCACGTTAATCGATTCAATTATTATCGATATTTTATATATTATTAAATCAATAATTGAGACGACGAAGTTATTAATATTATTATTTACAATATTAACGATGTCTGTAAGTTACGCCAAGGAGAGGTTTAGTCACCTAATGCACGCCAATAGGGGAGAGAAATCCTTATTGAAATCCTCTCTTCCCGAAAACGATTCGTCGATTAATAGTGTGAATTATAATAATGATGATGGAGTTTTGTTTTATTAGTATTATTAATGTAAAAAACAGAAAAACTTTTTATATAAAACAAAATACTTTTATAAAGTTATTCGTTTTATTAGACTATAAATAGAATATATTATATTCTATTACGCATAAGTATTTTGCATAGTAAAATCTTTTTATATAAAAATGTAATACTTTTATAAAGTTATTCATTTTATTAGACTATAAATAGAATATATTATATTTTATTATGCATAGTATTTGCATAGTGCCTCAGATAGTGTTTCAGATAGTAAAATCTTTTTTATATAAAATGTAATACTTTTATAAAGTTATTCGTTTTATTAGATTATAAAAAGAATATATTATATTTTATTTAAAAGATTTTGTTTTATTAGAATATTTTATAAGTAAACCAACTGGACCGTCCGCTTAAAAGTAAATCAATCTGGACCGTTCAGAATTAGTTACTATTCAAATTGCTTTTCCTATAAATAAGCTCATTTCTTCATTATTTCTTTTAATTCAATTGAAACTCTGAGAGAGAAACTATAGAGAGAAAGAAGAAAAGTATTCTACTACTTCAGTACTCCTATATCCAATTTATTCTAAGGTAAGGGGTATTATTTCTTTCGTATTCATGAAGAGAACTTCTGTTATTCCATTCTTTATGATTCTGTTAGAATAACCTATATACGCGGTTTACCATATACTTGGTGAAATCCTTCTGTTATTCCATTCTTTATCATTATGTTGGAATAACCTATGTATGCGAAGTACCGCATACATGGTGAAATTTTTCTGTTATTCCATTCTTTATTATTCTGTTAGAACATCCTGTCCGTGCGTTTACGCATGACCTGGTTCCGTTATTTATTATTCTGTTGAAACATCCTGTCGGTGCGAATTTCGCCTGACCTAGTTTCGTTATTTATTATTCTGTTGGAACATCCTATTGGTACGAATTTCGCCTGACCTGGTTCCGTTATTTATTATTCTATTGGAATAACCTGTCTGTGCGGTCTATCGCATGTCTGGTGATTTCTTTTGTTATTCCATTCTTTATTATACTCAGTTGGTTAAAATTTTGGCTTTTATACTCCATGAATTTAGTATCTTTTCATGGAAATATTCTTCTGAGCATTCCTGAGTTTTACCCCACAAAGCAGTATCATGTTGACAATTTGAACGTTATTGGTTCCTAGATAAATTAATTCTTGAACTTGTTTTATTGAATTCTTATATCATTGTCATCATCCTCATGTTTATATTACGTTGAAAGTCATCTCGGGCTCCGTAGTATATAGATGGACTTGGTATGATTATGACTGAGGATTATTTGGTGTAATCATGACCATAATGTTATAAATGATGTGATAAAAGTCCTCATTGGCCCGTAGTGCATTGATGGACAGATTGTTGGCATGATCATGACCATTGATGAATACACGAATATCCTCGCCCATATAGTGTATGGATAATTTGTGGTTGTGATACTAATGAATATCCTGGTCAGAAAAGGCAGGATGATGTGGATTATTTATTAAGTCGAGTCCCAGTGATAAAAGTGATGAAAACCTTTTAAATCATAAAAGATAGTAGATTTTATTCTCTACTTGACTCTTTTAATGGATCGCTTATTCCACCGCAGTTAAACTTGATGTTTGTTATATTGTATCGGTTTAACACTTTGCTGAAGGCTAACGATAATTTATTCGTATTATCTTAGTCATAATATTTCTTCTTGAGCTAGTTGAGCTCACCCTTTTGCTTTCATTGTTATCTTCAGAAATGAGAACGTAGCGAGGACTAGTCGGGGGAACGGGTGGCGGTCCAGGATAATAGCATTAGTAGTCCTCACTATTCTCATTAAATAGTGTGATAATATATGTAATGAGGACTCAATTGAGTGTGGATATTGTCTGCAGATGACAATATTTGTATTAAAACTCACAAAGATATGTTTTTGTCGTATTTACACGCATTGTTGTATAATTAAGTTGTATTTGAATTTTGTACCATGTATTTGGCGACTCAAGATGGGTGATTTATACCTATTTTGGGGCGTCACATTTGTTATCTCAATTTGATTTAATAATATATAAAATATCGACAATAATTGAATCAAATAACGTGAGATACTATCACAAAGAATTATCGAGTAATAATTGAACAAAACCGAGTGACTTCTCACGTAAGCATCAATAATCAATATCGTGCGCTACTATGCAACCACGCCAGACATCATTACTTTTACTACCGAAAGTAGTTCAACAGCTTTTAACGGTAAAACTTCCGTAGTTATTTTCATAAAAATATTATAAATCAATCTGGACCGTTCATGGATTAGTTATTATTCGGTCCATTCTTCATAAATAAGCTCATTCCTTCATTATTTCTTACGAATTCACCGAAACTCTCTAGAGAGAAATTATAGAGAATTATTCTTCTATCTTGAGCGTATTTCTTTAGCGTTTAAGAAAGCTTTTTAAGCGTAGTGCAAGTTTCTTCAAGTATATCCCCACCCTACCGTGAGTACTCTTCTTTATAAGGTAAGGGTATTATTTTTTCATATTCATGAAGAGAACTTCGTTATTCCATTCTTTATTATTCATTTGAATAACTCAGATACGCTGTGATCACCCTATACTTGGTGATTTCGTTGTTATTCCATTCTTTATTATTCTCGTTGGAATATCTTGTTTACGCTTTTCTTTACGGACCGGTTCCGTTTTTTATTATTCTCGTTGGAATATCCTCGTCTGCATGCATTTCTGTGGGACTGATTCCGTTATTTATTATTTCATTGAATAATCATGCATCTACGCGGAAAGTATCGCATGCATAGTGATTTCGTTGTTATTCCATTCTTTATTATTCGCTGGAATATCCTCTCATGCGTGTGTTTTACGTGGGACCGATTCCGTTATTTATTATTCTGTTTGAATAACTCGCCTATGCTGAAGCACCGCATGCATGGTGATTTCGTTGTTATTCCATTCTTTATTATTACATTTGGAATATCCTATCGGCAAGATTACGCCGACCGGTTCCGTTATTTATTATTCATTTGAATAACTCCATCATACGCCAAGTACCGCACGCACGGTGATTTCTTTTGTTATTCCATTCTTTATTATACTCGGTTGGTTAAAGTTTTGACTTCTATACTCCATGAAATTGGTGGAATATCCTTGATATTTGCGCTTCATCCAAAGATCTTTTCGTGGAAATATTCTTCCGAGCATTCTTAAATTTTACTCTACAAAAAGTATCATGTTGACAATTTGGACGTTATTAGTTCTGAATAAATTAATTCTTGAACTTGTTTTATTGAATTCTTATATCATTGTCATCATCCTCATATTTATATTTTGTTGAAAGTCATCTCGGTGGGCTCAGTAGTGCATAGATGGACTTGGTATGATTATGACCAGGGATTATTGATTGTAATCATGACCGTAATGTTACAAAAGATGTGGTAAAAGTTATTATTGGCCCGTTGTGCATTGATGGATGATGGTTGTTGGCATGATCATGACCATTGATGAATACACGAATATCCTTGGCCCATAAAGGTAATGGATAATTTATGGTTGTGATACTTATGAATATCCTTGGTAGTAGTGTAGGGATGAGGTGGATTATTTATTAAGTCGAGTCAAATGATAAAAGTGATGAAAACCTTTTAAATCATAAAAGATAGTAGATTTTATTCTCTACTTGACTCTTTTAATGGATCGCATGTGTTCATTGCAGATTAAACTTGATGTCTATTATATTTTATCACTTAAACATCTGTTGAAGACTAATGATAATTTATTCTCGCATTATCTTAGTCATAATATTTCATCTTGGGCTAGTTGAGCTCACCATTTCTTTCATTCTCTTCGTGAAATGAGAACGCAAAGGGACTAGTCGGGGAGCGGAGTGATTTGGCCAAGATAATAACATTAGTATTCCTCACTATTACATTAAATAAAGTGTGATAATAAATGTAATGAGGACTCAATTGAGTGTGAATATTGTCTAGATGACAATATTTGTATTAAAACTCACAGCATATGTTTTGTCGTATTTTACACGACTGTTTTATAATGTAGTTGTATTTGAATTTTGTACCATGTATTTGGCGACTCAAGATGGGTGATGTATACCTATTTTGGGGGCGTCACAGTTGGTATCAAAGCTTAGGGATATAATCCTTGGATAAGATGTGAGACAAGAACTAGGAGGGGAGAGACGGGGAATTCCTTCGCTAGTATGACCTACCTAAGTTTATTTGGTATTTAATTGGTCGGTCAGAGTATAGGAAAAATATATGATATGTTAATTAACCCTTATTTTATGGTAGTATTTGAAAATGGCATCCGAGAATGTTGAGAACATCAATGGAGCACAGGAGACCGTTGAGTCTCCACACATCAATAATCAGGAAAATGTGCATCAGGAAGGCGACAATCCTCATGGAAACAACAACACTGACCAAATGATGAACGATGGAATGTTCAGAGGCTTTCTGCAATTCATGCAGCATCAGGCAACTCTCGGACGGTCACTGCTAAGCAGTTCAAGGAACTGGGACCACCGGAGTTTTTTGGAGAGCCAAAACCACTTAAGGCGGAGACGTGGATGAAGCAGATCTGCAAGATATTTGATGTCTTGGGATGCTCCAAGGAGCAAAAGGTTCCCTTTGCCACCTTCATGATGCATGCAGAGGCAGATTACTGGTGGGAATCTGTAAAACGTACTCAACCTGCCGTACTGAAGATGACTAGGGAGAAGTTCCAAGAATTATTCAACGACAAGTATTTCCCCGAAAGTATTTGTCACATGAAAGAGGTAGAGTTCATTAAGCTGGAGCAAAACAACATGACCGTGTCGCAGTACGAAGCTAAGTTTGTCAAGTTGTCCCGGTTTGCGTCCCATTTGGTTGATAATAAGGAGAGAATGACGCGAATGTTTCTAAGAGGTTTGAAACTCGAGATACGTCAATATCTTATCTCTCATAAACTGTGTTTGTATTCAGATGTTATTGATAGGCTCGATTATTGAAGAGCGATAATGAGTCAACCTAACCAAAAAGAGCAAAACCGCAAAATGATAATACCGATTGATACTACCATCAAAGCGGTGACAATAAGCGTGGAGGAATCAACATGCCGTAAATGGTAACCACCGGAGGTAATCATGGCCAAAATAATAAGAATGGACATTTCAAGAAGAGGAGATTTAACAATGATGGAAAGACGTCAGGACCAGCACCCGTGGTTAAGGAAGGAGAACGACCACCTATCATATGCTTCAAATGCGGAGGGGAATGACACATCAGTCCAAACTGTGCGATGCCTGTGACGTCCCCAAAATAGGTATACATCACCCATTCTGAGTTGTCAATACATAGTATAGAAACAACTACAACTTTATTATTACAACATATAAACTGTGAGTTTAAATACGAGATATTGCCATCTGATAATATTCACACGCAAATAAATACCCATCATAATTATTGATACATTATTTTACAAAATGGTGAGGACTACTAAACAACTCTCTCTAGAACCTTCATTCCATACCCGACTAGTACTTTCGCTACATTCTCGCCTCCCGAGAAGAAAAATGGAACAATAAGGAAAATGGTGAGCTCAACTAGCCCAAGAAGAATATTATGACTAAGATAATATACAACAAATTATCGTTAGTCTTCAACAGAAAAAATCTAATAGAATACAATAGACAACAAGTTTTAAATCAATATTCGCAGCCGAAATAATAATTCATTAGAAGAGTTAAGTAGAGAATGCAAACTACTATCTTCTATGTATGAATTTAAAAGTTCATCGCTCATCTTTTATCCTCGTAACATCAATCAATATACATCTAGAATCAAATATTCATCTTTGCACTACAGCCAAAGATATTCATCGATTGGTCATGTTCATCTAAACACTGCTCATCTTTGCACTATGGGCCAAAGATATTCATCGAAATCATTCATCTTCGCACTACGGCCAAAGATATTCAATAATATCATCATTTAAGACCGAGGATGATGAAAAATATTTTTAAAGAAACGAATCCAATTGAAACAAAATGACAAGGATTAAGGATTAAGGATTCGTGACTTTTGTTTTATCCATGTTCAAAAATAATACCTCAAAAATAATCATAGTAAGTGTAAAATTCAAGAATGATCAAAACATGGATACAATCAAAGCTAGTATCCGAGAATAGATATTTTCGACAAAAAGAAGAAATTTTATTTTTAATTGAATAAGTCAGATATCGTGAATAGTGCAGTACACGTGAATAGTAACTCGACACCAAAAGATAGAAATTCCACAAAAACATCTTCACGCCTCATGAATAGTACTCGTGAATAGTAATTCGTGAATAAGAACTCATTGAATAAGTAACTCGTGAATAAGAACTCATGAATAGTAAACCGATATGAAAAAAGTTCCAAATTTAATAAAAAGTTTCAACCAATATTTCAAAGATAATGATATTGAAGAAATAATATCATTCGAGAAGAAAATAACATCCCTTACCTCGAAAGATTAAGACTTCTAAATTTGGAATCAACGGTATAGTCAAGGAACTTGCACCGCCTAACAATACTCAAAGTATACTCAAAATACTCACAAGAATACTCGATAATATAGAGAGAGAAAACTTGATTTACGGTGTGATTTTCAATTCTAACCTAAAGACCCTATTTATAGGAAATTGCTTAGAACACCAAAGCGTAAAATTTAATAAATTAATATTATAATTTTTTCTACATCCTCCCACGCATCAAGCATCTGAATTCAGCAACATGACATGTGTTAAAGATGCCACCAAACACAAAAACGTTTTTGTGAATATAAATATTTAAAACTTCCAAAAATCAATTATTTTGAGCTTGAACTTCAATAATTCATAATAAATAGCCCTTTCATCAGAAAAATTCAATCATGAGTATTTATAGGAAATTCAATTCTCTACAACTTTGCAGAAGAAAGTTTTTCCGAATTCCAAACAAAAATTGACCGAAATCCATAAACGGGCAATTTTACAGGCTATAATCAAATTTCAGTCAATAAATGGGGTCCACCGACATGTTTAACATGTTTTAAACATTTATTGCAACAAAAATACAATTATTGATGCTTACGTGAGAAGTCATTCAGTTTTATTCAATTATTGTCGATATTTTATATATTATTAAATCAATAATCGAGATTAGCAGAGTTATTAATATTATTATTCGCAATATTAACGATGTCAGAAGTTACGCCAAAAGAGGTTTGGTCACCTAATTGCGCCATGATCAGGAGAAATCCTTATTGGAAAGTCCCTCTTTCCTGGACGCGACCCAATGTCGATTAATAGTGTGAATTATGATAATGATGATGAAGTTTTGTTTTATTAGTATTATTAATGTAATAAAACGGAAAAGCTTTTTATATAAAAATGTAATACTTTTATAAAGTTATTCGCTTTATTAGGCTAATAGTAAAATCTTTTTATATAAAATGTAATACTTTTATAAAGTTATACATTTTATTGATAATAATTAGAATATATTATATTTTATTATGCGTAGTGTCAGATAGTGCTGCATAGTGTTTCAGATAGTAAAATCTTTTAAAAGTTATTCGTTTTATTAGATTATAAATAAAATATATTATATTTTATTGTAAACTAACTGACCGTCTGCTTAAAGTAAATCAATCTGGATCGTTCATGGATTAATTCATTATTCAGATCCATTCTTCTATAAATGAAGCTTCATCCTTCATTATTTTTTACTTAATTCACCAAACTCTAGAGAGAAGCGTAGAAGAGAACTATTCTTCTATCTTAAGCGTGTTTCTTTAGCGTTTAAGAAAGCTTTGAAGCAGAGTGCAAGTTTCTTCAAGTATATCCCCACCCTACCGTCGAGTACTTTCTTCTTTATAAGGTAAGGGTATTATTTTTTCATATTCATGAAGAGAACTTTTGTTACTCCATTTTTTATTATTCTGGTTGAATAACTCAGATATGGATTCACCCTATACTTGGTGATTTCATTGTTATTCCATTCTTTATTATTTTGTTGGAATATCATGTATGCATGCTTTTACTACCGGACCGATTTCATTATTTATTATTCGTTGAATAACACTATGCCAAGTAACCGCACGCATGGTGATTTCATTGTTATTCCATTCTTTATTATTCTCGTTGAAAATCACATGCTCATGCGCGTTTTTGGGACTAATTCGATTCCGTTATTTATTATTCGTTGGAATAACTCATCTATGCCAAGCACCGCACGCATGGTGATTTCATTGTTATTCCATTCTTTATTATTCTGTTGGAACATCCCATGGGTGTGATTTTTTTACGACTGGTTCCGTTATTATTATTTTGTTGGAATAACTGCGTCTATGCCAAGTACCGCATTTGCACGGTGATTTCATTGTTATTCGATTCCTTATTATTCTCAGTTGGTTAAAATTTTGACTTCTATACTCCATGAAATTGGTGGAATATCCTTGATATTTGCGCTTTATCCAGTATCTTTTCGTGGAAATATTCTTCTGAGCATTCTTAAATTTTACTTTACAAAGAAGTATCATGTTGACAATTTGTGTGAGATCCCAGATTTTATGAATAAATATTTAATTTTCTCAAAATATTTTTTTTAATATTATGGTGTGGATTTGATATAATGCTATAGTTGTGGGTAATATTTATAAATTTTGCAAAGTATGCAAGTTGTCGTATTATATTATATTGATTCGGCCTGGGAATATTTTAGCTTAGCAGGAATATTCGTGACAACTACTCAATCATTGGTGGACCCTACAATGTAATTATTATCTGATTAAGAAAACGACAAAAATATTTTTATAAAAATAACGGTGGAAGTTTTACTGTTAATCATTGTTGAACTACCTCGGTAGTAAAAGAAACAAGAATACGTGTGGTCGCATAAGAAGACACCAGTATTGATTATTGATGTTTACGTGAGAAGTTATTGGGTTTTGTTCAATTATTGCTATAAGAATTGTTGTGACAAGATCTCACGTTATTTGATTCAATTATTGTCGATATTTATATATTATTAAATCAATAATTGAAATGACAGAGTTATTAATATTATAAATTACAATATTAACGATGTCTGTAAGTTACGCTTAATGAGAGATTTGGTCACCTAATCTTGCTACCAATAGGGAGAAATCCTTTTCGAAAGCCCCTCTCTTCCAGGAACAACTGGTCGATTAATATTGTGAATTATAATAATGATGATAAATGTTGTTAAAAATATTGAGGTGATTTTCATGAAGTATTTGTTATAATTTTTGGCATATTTTATGGATCTCATTTACCCATTTTTCAAAATAATTGGTAGAAAGTTAATTAATTATAATGGACCTATCTGTGATTATGACATGTTGGTGGGAGGGGAACACGTGGGGCCCACAGGGGAGAAAATGAATTTGAAGGAAAAGAATCTAGCATGTGATTGATGATATATATATATATATATATATATATATATATCATCAATCAAACACATGTTATATATATATATAATGTGACTTCTAGTGGTGGAAAATCACGGATTCATCCCCGTGAATCGATGTTATATATATATATATAATATATATATATATATAATATATATTATATTTAATTTAAAAGATTTTGCTTTAAATATGGACCGTCGATTAAAAGTAAATCGATCCTGGACCGTTTCATGAGTTAAGTTATTATGCATTCCATTTTTTTATAAATGTAAGCTCATTCCTTCATTATTTTCTTACTTAATTCATTGAAACTCTAGAGAGAGAAACTATAGAGAAAAGAAGAAAAGTGTTCGCTACTTCACCACTTATATATTCAGTTCTTCTTTATTATTACGGTAAGGGATATTATTCTTTTCAGATTCATTGAAGAGAACTTACGTTATTCCATTCTTTATTATTTCGTTGTAATAACCTTTGTATCACACGCTGGTTTACCCTATACTTGGTGACATTATTCTATTATTCATCTTTATTATTCCGTTGGAACATCTTGTATCATGCTTTTACGCCGGACTGGTTCCGTCTTTATTATTCTGTTGGAATATCCCGTCTCGTGTGTTTTACAGGACTGGTTAAAATCTTTATTATTCTCGTATTTATTATTCATTTGGAATAACTGCATACATCTGAAATACCGCATGCATGGTGATTTCGTTGTTATTCCATTCTTTATTATTCTCGTTGGAACATCCGTCGGTGTGATTTTCACCTGACATGGTTCCGTTATTATTATTTTGTTGGAATAACCTGTCTATGTGAAAGACTGCACGCGTGATGATTTCTGTTGTTATTCCATTCCTTATTATTCTCGGTTGGTTAAAATTTTGACTTTATACTCCATGAAATTAGTGGAATATCCTCGATATTTGCGCTTTATCCAAGATCTCTTTCATGGAAATATTCTTCCGAGCATTCTTGAATTTTACTTTACAAAGAAGTATCATGTCGACAATTTGGGACGTTATTAGTTTCTGAATAACTTAATTCTTGAACTTGTTTTATTGAATTCTTATATCATTGTCATCATCCTCATGTTTATATTTTTTGAAAGTCATCCGTGGTACTGTAGAGTATGGATGGACTTGGTATGATTACGACCAAGGATTATTGATTGTAATCGTGGATCGTAATGTTACAAATGATGTGGTAAAAGTCCTCATCGTCGTAGTGCATTGATGGGACGGTTGTTGGTATGATCATGACTATTGATGAATACACAAATATCATTGGCCCGTAGTGCATGGAATTTGTCATTGAATTCTAATGAATATCCTCGGTAGTAGTGCGGTGGATGATGTGGATTATTTATTAAGTTGAGTCCCAAAGCAATAAAAGTGATGAAAAACCTTTTAAAATATAAAAGATGGTAGATTTTATTCTCTACTTGACTCTTTTAATGGATTGCTTGATCCGCTGCAGTTAAACTTGATGTCTATTGTATTTTATCGGTTTAACATTGTTGGAGACTAATGATAATTTATTCGCATTATCTTAGTCATAATATTTCTTCTTTGGGCTAGTTAAGTTTCACCCTTTCTTTCCATTCGCTCTCTTCGGGAAATGAGAATGTAGCTGGGACGAGTCGGGGAACAGAGTGATGTTCTGGATGATAGTGTTAGCTAGTAGTCCTCACTATTCTGTTAAATAGTGGGACAATAAATGTATTGAGGACTTTTCTGAGAGTGAATATTGTCTAGAAGACAATATTTGTATTAAAACTCACAGCATGTATTTTGTTGTACTTTACACGACTGTTGTATAATTTAGTTGTATTTGAATTTTGTACCATATTTTTGGCGACTCGAGATGGGTGATGTATACCTATTTTTGGGGGCGTCACAATTTGGACGTTATTAGTTCCTGAATAAATTAATTCTTGAACTTGTTTTATCAATTCTTATATCATTGTCATCATCCTCATATTTATATTTGTTGAAAAGTCAATCTGTGGCTGTAGTGCCGTAGATGGACTTAATGATGATTTAATGGGGATTATTGTAATGTATGTCGTGACCGTAATATTACAAATGATGTGGGTAAAAGTCCTCAATGGCCGTAGTGTTGCATTGATGGACGATTGTTAACATGATCGTGACTATTGATGAATACACGAATATCTTTGGCCCGTAGTGCATGGATAATTTGTGGTTGTGATATTATAGAATATCCTTGGTCAGTAGTGCGAGGATGAGATGAATTATTTATTAAGTTTGAATCCCAAATGATAAAAGTAATGAAAAACTTTTAAATAATAAAAGATAGTAGATTTTATTCTCTACTTGACTCTTTTAATGGATTGCATGCTTACCTGCAGATTAAGCTTCGATGTCTATCATTGTATTTTATCGGTTTAACATCATTGTTGAAGACTAATGATAATTTATTACGCATTATCTTAGTTATAATATTTCTTCTTGAAGCTAGTTGAGCTCACCCTTTCTTTCTTTCGTTCTCTTGTGAAATGAGAACGTGGCGGGGACTAATCGGAAAGCGGAGTGATCGGTCCAGATAATAAGCATTAGTAGTCCTCACTATTACATTAAATAGTATGGTAATAAATGTAATGAGGACTCGATTGAGTGTGAATATTATACAGATGACAATATTTGTATTAAAACTCACAAGATATGTTTTGTAAGTATTTTTACCATTTTTTATAATTAAGTTGTATTTAAATTTTGTACCATGTATTTGGCGACTCAAGATGGGTGATGTATACCTATTTTGGGGGCGTCACAGTTTGTGCTATAATAATCCGTCTGCTTGCCTTTTTTGTGTTCCACGTAAGCAAAAAAATGGAGTCAACTTGCACAGTCAGCATTTCGTCCGTTTTTTGGACGGAAAATTGAACGGAATGACCATTTTGTAAGTTTTTGAAAATACAGTTATTCGATTGTAACAAAAAAAATTTTGATAACTACAATAAAAATCGGACCCCAATATAATGACCAAAACGTTATTTATCCCCCTAATAATATTACATATAAAAAAGAGTTAATTATATGAACTTTGAGGTTATTGTTGTTGATGAGGAAAGCTATTGTAGATTTAATTATTTATGCTTTAGATTTTTTAATTGGGTAGAAATTGATGAAATTATGTGAGTAGAGTTTTGGCTTGTAGAAAAAGTTTAGAGTTTGTGACGATAATGGTGAGGCATGGGTGGGAAGCGTTTTGTTAGCTGTGCCTGACTTGGTCCGGCCCCAATATAATGAATGCCAAGCTTATGTTCTCAGACCTACCGCTTATGAATTGTATTAGGAGCAAATGTTTAAACATGTTCCTCATGTTTTTTTTCGAAATTTTACTTTTACTTTGATTTTTTTTTTTAAAAAAAAGTAAACTTAATGTTACAAAACTTAACTCAAATATACTTTTTCCAGTTAAAAAAATGCCAACTGAACAAATAGATGTTACTTAATTTATTTTTAATCAAATAACACGTGACTTGAAATTACACGTGTCGCTCCTTTGAACAATAACTACTAAAAAATAAATCAAAATTTCAGTTTGTTTCAAATTATAAAATCTATCATTATTTTCAATTTGTTTCACAAATTAAAAATAACTTGAACAAATTAAATATCTCTGTTTCAATCAGAAACTCAAGTTTCATCTCTCCTCTCCTTAATATCTTTTGAAAATTTGTTTGTTTAGAAATTGAATGGGTGAATGAAGTTCTGAATCTGAATTCATTTGAATCAAGTCGGTCGTTTGTTTTATTCGAATAGTGAATCCAGAAGATAGAACGAATTTAAATAATTGGCTAAGTTAGATTTTTTTTGAAATTTGAATTCATTTAATTAGCGGTGAATGAAGTAAAAAATTAAAAAAATATTAACTATTATATTAAGTAATATTAAATAAATTTACAAAAATTTTGAATTTTTTCAAAAAGCCAGTAAAATAATAAAGTTTTGTCGTTTCAGATTGATTCAGATTCATTCAATTTTTATCAAACACTATGGGAAAAGATGGTTGTCATGGCTACAATTTTGATTTTTCCTGATTAGATAACCTGAATCTGCATCACGATTGTTCAGATCTGACGATCGACAGCAAAACAGAGACTTATTGACGGTAGACAGCAAAACAGAGATTTGATTCTGAGCCAGATCAAATTCGACGGTAGTCACGATTGAAAAATCAGGCACTTATGAGCTAAAACAGAGGACCCTTTTCGCCTAGTTGGTGTTGTTCAAAAACTCCCCTGAAATTCAACTTGCTTTCAGGGTAGGTTAGGTTTAATTCGTGTTCTTTGGATTATGTTTTTCTTTCAATTTTTATATTTTGAGCTTTTTTTAATAAGCGAAAAAAAAAATAGATAGATAGAGGACCCAAATACAAAGGTTAAAAAAATAAAGTTTAAAATAGAAGTAAATTTCGGGAAAAGACATAAAGGATACTTCTTCCTCCTTTAAAATTTCAAATCATCATCTATTTTTTACCTTTATGATATCATATTTTAATACATTTTAAATCTCAACTATATAATAAACAGTATCCATTTCATTTGAATGAAGTCTAATTCCGATTTTTGTCCTTAGAGCATCCCTCACGTGACCCCGCTGAATGCTTTTATTCACTAAAAAGTTCCCCATTCAAATCTAAAATCTTGCCCATACTGCTGAATAAATCCTAATGAGAAAAACCCTAACCAAGAAATCTCTCTCCTCCCTGTCTTCAAACCCTCTACGTCACCGTTTCTACAACGATGGAAGCTCCAATTTCCCGCTGTATTCACCTCCAAAACCCTCAAAGCTGGGCGGCGCATCCTCACCTTCCTGCTCAATCCCTAGGCGGTTATCGTTCGCTACATCGCTCCCACCCCCAGAGTGGATACAACCCTTCAATGATCTCTCTGATCTCATCACAGATCCTAAGAACCTCCAACCCTCCCCATGGGTATACCAAATTCTCAACCTTTTAAACAATTCACCAGACATGGAGCACAATTTGAATGTTTATTGTCACAAATTTCTGATCAGATTATCCCCCAGTTTCGTTGCATTCGTTTTATGTTCCGAAAAGCTCAAGGGTCAATGTGATATTGCCTTTAGGTTCTTTTATTGGGCTGGTAAGCAGAAGGGATTTACTTATAATCTTGAATGCTATGTTTCGTTGATTGATATTCTATCTGTTTCTGGTGATTCAAGTCGACTTCGGTATTTATTTCGTGAGTTGAAAGACGGGGGCTTTTTGATGAATGTTTCGTCCTCAAATTCTTTGATTAGGAGTTTTGGGAATCTTGGTATGGTTGAGGAACTGTTATGGGTGTGGCGTCAAATGAAGGAGAATGACATTGAACCAAGTTTGTATACGTATAATTTTTTGATGAATGGATTAGTGAATTCACTTTTAATTAAATCGGCAGAACAGGTTTTTGAGGTTATGGAATCTGGGAAAATTGGGCCTGATGTTGTGACTTATAATACAATAATTAAAGGGTATTGTAAATGCGGAAAGACCCGTAAAGCAATGGAGAAGTTTAGAGATATGGAGGTGAGAAATGTGAAACCTGACAAAATTACTTATTTGACTTTGATGCAGGCATGCTATTCGGAAGGTGATTATGATTCTTGTTTGGGACTTTATCATGAAATGGAAGAGAAAGAATTGGATATTCCAATCCATGCTTTTAGTTTAGTGATTGGAGGGTTCTGTAAAGATGGGAAGTCTATGGAAGGATATGCTGTTTTTGAAAATATGATTCTGATGGGTTACAAAGCTAATGTGGCAATATATACTGCTTTGATTGATTCATTTGCCAAAAGTGGGAATATGGAAGAGGCAACAAGGCTTTTTGAGAGGATGAAGTATGAAGGGTTTGACCCAGATGAGGTCACATATGGGGTTATTGTTAATGGTTTGTGTAAGAGTGGGAGGTTGGAGGAGGCCATGATGTATTTTGGGTACTGTTGTGACAATAATGTGAATGTCAATGCGATGTTCTATTCAAGTCTCATTGATGCTCTTGGAAAGGCCGGGAGAGTAGATGAAGCTCAGAAACTATTTGAGGACATGGTTGATGAGGGATGTCCTAGGATTCTTTTGTTACAATGCACTAATTGATGCATTGGCTAAGAGTAGTAAGATAGATGAAGCGTTAGTTTTGTTTCAGAGAATGGAAGACGAAGATTGTGATCAAACTGTGTATACATACACAATATTAATTAGTGGATTGTTCAAAGCACATAGAAATGAAGAAGCATTGAAGTTCTGGGATATGATGATTGATAAGGGTATCACTCCTACTTCTGCTTCTTTTAAGTTCTTTCAACTGGGCTTTGTCTTTCAGGCAAGGTAGTCAGAGCTTGTAAAATTTTAGACGAGCTGGCACCTATGGGTATTATTCCAGAGACGGCATTTGAAGATATGATCAATGTATTGTGCAAAGCAGGTCGTACTGAACAGGCTTGCAAGTTGGCCGATGGGATTGTTGACAGGGGTCGAGAAATACCAGGAAGAGTTCGCACTGTTATGATAAATGCCTTGAGAAAAGCAGGGAATGCAGATTTGGCAATGAAATTGATGCATAGTAAGATTGGCATTGGATATGATAGAATGGGTAGCATAAAAAAGCGAGTAAAATTTCGGGTGCTCGTTGATAGTTAAATCTTTTGCTGGACTTTGGGCTATATGATTGAGAACTTTGATTTCAAATTTGTGTATTGCACCTTGCTTGTTAGTAATGTCAAGAAAGTCTGAACTAATGATGACTTAATTCCTTAACTTTGTAATATAAAGTTCAACCTGGAAAAAAATATTTAACCTGCTATTGTATTGAGGAATCAATTGCCTTTGACTTCATTTATAGATGGCATAATGGTCATTAAATTTTTTATGGAATTTGTTCGAGAAGAAAGATCTCAATTGCCCATTTCTGCAATGAGCTTCATATTACCATTTTTCAGAGCTGTACATGCAAGCACTTTCCATTTCCTCTTCTACTTAATGCTTCAAGCTGTTTGTGGGCATAAAAAATTGGTGCAAGTTCAAGTACTGTAAGGTTGTTGTATAGTGCGTGCTATGTATTTGTACATTTTAGGTCATCCAGTATAATTTCTACTCGCTGCTGTCTACTTGTCAACGGCAACAACAAATAATAAGTCGGCTTATTACTGTTTTTACTGTGAATAACAACATTGATTGGATTGTGCAAGTTGTTAATCCCCTGCTTCTCATTTATTTCTTACTGATCCTGGTGTTGGTAGTGAGTTACTCTTGGTTAAGGGACATTAGTTTAAGTAGCTTGTGTACAAGGATTGAGTGAGTTACGCCTATGTTGTGTACCAAATGGCTGCAATTTGCTTTTATTTTGTGTTTGAAATGTTTCCAGTTGTCCCAGTAGATCTTGGTGTTGGGTAGTGAGTTACTCTTGGATAAGGGACTGTAGTTTAAGAAGCTTGTGTACAAGGACTAAGTGAGTTATGCCTATGTGTATCAAATGGTTGCAATTTGCTTATATTTTTTGTTTGTAATGTTTCCCTATCACCCAGGTGATGATAGATGATCAAGTGAAAAGCTTGGGTTGAACATATATCTTCTCTCCACTAATGCCTCCAATGCCTTAATTTGTCAAGGCTGCTGCAGGCACCACCTACTGCTGTTTAATTTATAAAAATTGAAAGGTGGTTCTTGATTTGACATGAAGAGGTATGGTGGTACTTCTCCGGTACCCCAAAAAGGAAGGATGGTCAATTTGCAGTCTCCGATTGCACCAAGTCATGCGTGACTTTTTGGTTAAATATGAGTGAGGTTGTTGCTGACCAAGTGGCTGTTAATGCCAAAGTGTAAATCATGCTAATTTTGAATTCTCCTTGTCTTGTTGGGAGAGTTATTAGGCGTGGTTTTGTTATGGAATAATGAAGTAAAATGTAGCTTCAAGGTAAGAGTGTGTTATTAGTTTTTTGGGAACCCTCTGAATCATTGGAAAAAAAACATATGATATTTTGCATATTTTCATACATTGCAGATTGAACATGGGGCTATATAATAGCATGCTAGGCGAGGAGCACATCATTTGTGGAAGGTCTTCATCATAGGTTATCATTCAAACACACCGTTTGATCCTTGAAGTACTCCACTCTAGTCGAGGTAATCTGTAGATTATTTAATTTGTGGAGTATCCAATTTATAAGCTGCAGTAATTGTGACTATGTATAACTTGTATGCCATAGTGGATAATATCGTCCTGGGGAGAGAGGGGGTGGTGGGGTGGGAACGATTTCTTTAATCTTGTCAACCAATTTAGGAGCCTAATAATTGATGGATAATTACTAGGGACAATGACCAGATTGTGGGTAATTAGTTGACTTACTTAATGTACTTGCAAATGGGTCGGAATATTGAGTTCAAGGGTGTTCTCAGATTGTTAGAACTTAAAATGGACCAACCCATTTGGCCCTCCTGGCATTGTTGTAGTGTCTCCTAGACCTATTTCCCACATGATTCCATCATTTTAACCTGGAAGAATTTTAGAATTCCTTGGCAGGCCTAAGATGAGTTATGTTTAGGGTGATGTGAAGAGTTGAATTTGGGGGAAGTATTTTACTTTGACTACTTGAGTGCGTAAAGATTGTGGATTTATCAAAAGATTCCAACCTAATTTTTGAGGAGGGTTCATTCAAGAGTATAATGTTTTTAAGTCCTTCCAAAAATATTGCTCATAGAAGTTGCTGTCTGTTTGAGTAGTCCATTAAAGCTATATCTTTCTATTGAATTATTTATTATGAGCTGGTTGCAATAGAACTATTATTTTTAAAGGAATTTTGAGTTCCCATTGATTAAAGATTTTAAATATTTTTTGAAGGTTATGCCTCCTCTATCTGAAAGCATCCATCTAATTCTTTGCTCACTTAAAAGGTTATTATATTTCTGGTCTCGCGTTTCAAGACTTTTTAGTGACTGTTAATTGGTTTGTTCCTAATTTCTCCTTTCAAAGCTAAAATCTGTTTTGTGTAGTCCCTGTAAGCAGGTCTTTCTTTATTGATTGTGAGTGATTACAATGGAACTATGCTTTTCGAAGAATTTGTGTCCACATAAATACTCTCTTGACAAATATTTTGACGGAACATGCTTTTCCTCCCAAGTTTTTATTTCCAAATCCTAGCTCCTTTTTGTGTGTGATCGTGATTGATTATTAAGTTCATCTCTTTGCCAAAAGTTAAAGAGAGGCGATTATCCATAGTTCCTCCTCTCTCATCAAAGAATAATTGTTCACTTTGATCTACAGAGAATACGAATGGGAAAAAAAAAGAGTCAGCTTTTGGTTGTACTAAGTGAACACTGCTTTAACTGTAGGGGGAGGAGAATAAACTTGTACAGTTTGCTACAAAAAAAATCCTTAGAAATTTCATATCTTGTAGTTAGATTACCCAAAAACAGATCAACAAGTTACACTTAAATAAAAGCTCTTAAAGTGCGACACTCTTAAGTGTATTTTTGATGAATATCTAGATATTATGCATGTATGGACAGCCCTCAGAGAACGTGGACTAAGAGAAATGTTTCTAAGTGTGTGATTCCACTTACAGTTAACGAACATGACATTTCAATGTCAGAGTCAGACTGGTGTTTCATTTATTTCTAAAGTAATTTTGTCTGCTTTCTGTTATAATTAGGTTGAATTATAAGATGTATGATATGAATATGCTAGGCCACATCTAGGGATGGTGCTTGTCTTTTTCCCTTTGGTTTCAGATTCGTCATGCCAAGAAAACCCTGTAAACTTCCCACAAAATCACGTGAATGGTCTATTCATACAGAAATAAAATACTATAAAATTTGTGGTACTGTTGAATTGTTTTGAACTGATTCCGGGTTTGTGAATTTTTGGCATATATTATGTCGCTGAATGCATCGCTCTTTTGTGACAAATAGCTTCAGAATTCGTTCACTCTCAAACTACCAGAACTGCAATCTTAATGTTAAGATTCTTCTATGTTTACTGGATTTGCTAATCTCATTTACCTGTTCCATCTGAGTTTCCAGGTGGTAAGAAAAAGTATGCCAACAGTATTCTTTAAGGGCATTAATACTATTCACTGCTGCTCCATCATGGTAGATGTCACAAGGTCTATTTGACACCAAATTTTCTGCAACAAACTCACCTTGTGATGCACTGATTTGTTCACTCAAACCAGTCAGCAATGTTTCTCACACATGCACACACAAATGTAATGCGAGTAAATATACAAGCCACACACACACAAAGCCACACTTTACAGGAAAACGTCCCAACCTTTTATTGTTTCTCTCAATAATTAGGATTACACTTTGGCTAAGGGCTTGCAGACTCACACTTGGTCAGTGCCCATACAAGCCCCAGCATTGATATAAATAATTACACAAATTAGGTCTGCTGTTGGCATCCCAAGCTGCTTAGGATTTTCTTGGCCAATGGCCTTTCAACATTCAAATGTGCAACTGCCCACTAGCAAACTGCCTGCAAATGTGTTTCCCATGTTCTGCAATTCAAACCTAAGACATGTCAGCATGTGTGTGGAGGTTGGCTGAGTCAGTAACTGCCCCACCAGTTTAGTTAGTTAGCTCACATTCTTTGTTGTCTCAGCCCACAAATTTACCCAACATGTGTCACAATGCTTTATCCATCCAGCCCACACGAAAATCCAACTAGGCCAAGCACTTGCCTAGGGTAAGGTGGTGCCCACTATAAACATGCCCACGCACAGTAATGTTCCTGCCCAATCATGCCCAGCCCATGAAAGGGTCTTTAATCCAATCCAAGCCACCAATCCGTATGCTAGCATTGTTGTTAGGGGAGTCCAACAATGTCCTACTGCCCCGCACACATAGGCCATGACAGCCTACCCATGGCTTAGGTGGATCACCCCTCCCCTATAGTAGACATTAAGAAAATATTCAAGTGTCACCAATAAACATCAAATCAAACATTAGATATGTTTGAGGAATTATAATGTATACCCCCTGAATATACTAGTTTTGGTCAGCGCTCATATCTGTTGCACAATGCCTCAAGTTGTCGCACAAATTGAGTGTCAAAGCTGTCTTGCCCCACACGAAATGAAGTGTTGGCATGTTGTCTGGCCATCCAACATGTGAACTCGTGTCAATCCACTAAGGGATAACAGTGACTTGTACAACTGGATATTTAAAGGAAGGTATGTTTTTGTTTTTATTTTGTCCGTAAATTGCAGACAGGTAGTTTAGTAGATGATACATCTGGTAAGTCAGTAGATTAACCTCAGGTAATGACATGCCATCTGACTCTAAGCTTTCTAGTTTACTGGTATTATGTTATGTTATTATGACAAACTTTTAGTGAATGCTAGTTTTTACATCTCTCTGAAGTGTAGGGATGAGTAGTGGCTGCTGTTAGCTGCTACCGCTAAACTGGACATAACTCGGATAGCATTTTTGTCATAATGAAGTGAAGGACCAGTGAACCAGCTTGTGTAGAGAACTCAGGGCATAACTCTGAAACTTTTGAAATTTGTTTAAACTTTGAATTTCACTCATCTTTAAATTAGCAAAAGAATTCACTTATCTTCTCAAAAAAAAAAATTTATTTAAGATTGAAAAATATATATATATGACGACTATCGAATAGCTAGCTTATAGCATCTGTATTAATTTTGGGATGTTCATTAGAATACTACTAAAATGCTCTCAAGTTGAATGAATAGGTCGGAAAACTATAAATTGTACTCAAGTTAATTAATTGTTACATATTTATCTGGCATCTTACTTATTTTACACCCTTAGTTACAAGGGATTAAAGGGTTAAAATATCCACGTGATAAATGAGATTGAATATGCCATGGGTTTCTTAAGTTAAATATGATGAATCAATTAGAGTATTTCAGGAGGTTGGAATTTGGATGATGACATTTTGTTATAAATTCAAGCAGGCTTTTAATCCGTACAATTCACTTTCTCAAGGATCAATAACGATGCTGCTGCTTCTGCTTCGCTTTCTTCTACCTTCCCCTCTTAAAACTCCCACGTCAGAAATGAGATGTGAATATGATTTTTATTAGTGTTGTTAAAATTTGGAGTATATATGTATTTATTTATTTAAAATTTATCACTTACTCTACTACTAAAATAGCAACTTAATTATACATAAATAAAAATATACATTCATCATATTTTTACTACAAATTTTGTAAATAAATTTATTTATGTGAAACAGCGTTTCAAAAGTGGAATATATAGGACATTTGTGAAACGGATGGAATATGTTTTGTTTTTGGATGGAACATGTTAAAGCATCTTCAACAGTCTTTTCAATCACTTTAGGAGGTGAGTTACATTAGAAAAATACTCTCCAACAGTTTCTTCAAACTGCCACGTAGGTCAACAAACATTCTTTTCACTCTTCAAATCTACAACCTCCTTCTCTCTCTTCAAATTTACAATTAAAAGTTAAAAATATAGAAATTGAAGATACTGATGAGTCACAAAATATGAAAGTAGCAAATAATGCTCTTCAAATTGTCACGTAAGTCAACAAAGATCAATTTGAAGAGTATTTTTTGCTACTACTCTTGAAGATGTTCTTATAGTGTAAATTAGATATAAATTAAATTGAATAAATGAATAAGTTAGTAGTGGGATTAATCCCGTGGATCATAAGAATGGGTTATAAACAAGAATAGCCATAGTAATTGACTCATCACCTAGATATTCATAATTGTGAATATAACGTATGCCTGAACAAGAAAGGGAAGTTTCTGGGAAGTGTGGATCTATCCAGTTCACCATTAATATGATGAACGTGCAGCTTGCCAAGCTGTCTAAGTCATATATTGCTTTACTTTTTCGGTCCCATTTTTATCTTCTTCTCCTTATAGTATCTTCAAAAGTAGTAATAAAAAAAACTCTTTAAATTGAAGTTTGTTGACCTACGTGATAATTTGAAGAGCATTATTTATTATTTTTATATTTTGTATCCCATCAGTCTCTTCAATTCAATGAGTTTTACATCAAACCTATCAAGCGTAATAAATATTTTTAGCCTTTAATTGTAGATTTGAAAAGCGAGTAGGAGGTTGAAGATTTGATGACTAAAATTGAACAGGATGTTGGAGAGAATTTTTCTGATATGGCTCACCTATTTAAATATCCCAAAATAGTTGAAGAAATGGTTGGAAATGCTCTTAATACTCCTAATTTCAATCAAATAAGTGAAATAGAATATAAGAATATCTCCATCACAACTAAATATAGCAACTCCATCCATCCAATATTTTTCATAAAAAACATTTCACTTTCTAATTATACTAGTATAAAATAACATAATATATATATATATATGAATTTATTTATTTAAAATTTATCACTCATAATTTTATTATCATATTACTCTACTACTAAAATAGCAACTTAATTGTACGTAAATAAAAATATACATTCATCATATTTTTACTACAAATTTTGTAAATAAAACTATTTTTGTAAATGGTACGAACGGAGTAGATAATACCAGAAGACTTGTGGTCTACAACATATTCGCACTTCACTCAAATAAATACTCTCCTAGGAAAAGGCTTTTTCTTTAGCTTTAAAAACAGAAAAAAAAAAAACTTTAAAAATGATAATAATAATAATAATAACTATCCCAATTTTTAAAGGCTGAATAGCATTTTTATCACTTTAAGTTGTCACTCATTTTTAAAATCGCCTTTAAAGTTCATTTTTCATCAGTTAGATTTTTAAAGTGATAATTTTTTAGCGTTTTCATTTCTCCTACTCAATTTGACCACAATCCGATCTATTTTGACCCAACCCCAATTTTTAAGTATCAACTCTATCCTTTCAAGTTGCCACCCAACTTTTTAAAGCATTAGCTTAAACCAACTCGCCTATATATTTAATTACTCCATGAATATATCCTGCAGCTAGCTAGCATAGTACTAGAGCGCAGGGCTTGTCCAGACGCAGACGCTTAGCCGGATTCTCAAACTGAATTACGGCGTGGAGTACCTTAAGAAATGGTTTGGAGACATTAATGTTGAAGATATGGATGATAATGCATTAGAAATGTTGTAAACCTCGTTGGTGCCTCTTGCCAGTCATGAAGATTTTGAGCCTTACATTCAGAGAATTGCTAATGGGGACGCATCTCCCCTGCTCACTCAACATCCTATCACTACTCTCTCCTTAAGGTACTGATCGACTACTCCAATTCATTTAAAGTATACGGTTCAATATATCTAGGAATTAATGCAGAGCTTTGCTTTAGATCCTAGATATGATTGAACTAAACCGGTAATTAAGTTGTTTACTACCTTTTGTATATAGTCTAAGATCGATAATACTTCTTTGATGGACTAATTTGTACAAACTTTTCCATGTTAAACAAGAGCAACCTTATATATTATATATATGCACGAATTGTGAACAAACAGAAACAAAACTGAGAGTGAAACTTAAAGTTGTCAAATTTTGTTTTGAGTACATTATGCATGGTCAATGATTTCCGTGCTCTTTTATGGTGAGTGCTTTTTCTAGTTCTGGAACCACAGACGGACGACAGAAGTACGTACCCTTCACCAGCCATAGCTCCACGACTACCCTTCAGATCTATAGGTTGGCAGCAGCATATAGATCAAGGTCTCCCCCTTCTCTCGCATATATGTAATTAGTAATCATCAATAGCGGAATTTTATTTTGATTCTATGTTTCTACTTTTATATACTCCCTCCGTCCACTTAATAAAAGACTTAATAGAGTTGTGCACAATATTAAGAAAATGATTGTATAACATTAAATATAATATTAAATATCTATATTGCTCTTGTATTGAAAAAATATATTGTTATTTATTGGATAAAAAATAGTGGGAGAACCAAATTTACATTTAATACTTTGAGTAATATTGGAAACTAAACAATTAATGCTTACTTGGAATTTTAAAACGTCATACATTAAGGGATACTTTTTTTTTTTTAAAATGTCTTATATTAAGGGAAGGAGGGAGTACTATCTGTCTAGCGTACGAGTGCTATATTAATCATCAATTAATTATTCTTGTCTGAAAGTTAGGGTTTATCCACTGAAGGAAGGAAGAAGAATCCTAGAGTTCATATACAGTAGCAAACAATTGAAAACAAAAGGAGGATTAACAGCAGGGACAGCCACAACCCACTATTTCTCGAGCCAAGAGTTCAAAATAAAACAAGAAAGAACAAAAGCATTCACATGCAGCCCAGAAGCAGTCATCTCAAGTGGAGACTACAAACAATCCACATATTGTCACCTCCTTCTAGGCCTCTTAGTCTCTCACGAAATAGAGTTCATAACATCCACCTTCGCTTATAGCATCATTCAAGCCTTAACATTCTTCGAAGACCATTGGCGAGACCTATGTGATGACATTAAACAAGGCAGCCTCAATTCAAGGATTATCACCATACTAAAAACACAAGAATCCGTCCTAGGAATCATGTCACCAAATCCTTGTTTAGCTTCTCGGATTGAAGCAATTTGTGAAGAATTAGAAAGAGTAGGGTGGTGCGGCCTAATTCCCAAGCTATGGCCAAATGCTAAGTATGTGTACTCTATAATGACTGGCTCAATGCAACAGTATTTGAAAAAATTACGGCATTACGCTAAGGACTTGCCCTTGGTGAGTGCGGACTATGGATCTACTGAGAGTTGGATCGGAGTAAACGTGGACCCTTGTGCTCCACCGGAGAATGTTAGTTTTGCAGTCATTCCCACTTTTTCGTACTTTGAGCTCATACCGCTCAATAGATACAACCATGATTGTTGCACTTCAGCTAGTACTGATGATCATGCCTACATTGAAGATCAACCGATACCTCTCTCCAAACTCAAGGTTGGCCAACAATATGAGATTGTCCTAACTACTTTTACAGGCAAGTAATTATAATTAACTAATTAATGTTCAAATTATGTATATACTCGCTAGTACTTTTCTTTTCCCATCATTGCAAACTTGCAATAATTTTATTATGTAAATTTGTTTTGTTTTAGTACTAATTTTGACCAAAATTGGTTAGAGGGGACGATTTTGCAAAAAATTAAGACATTAGTTATGGCATTGCAAAAATTAAAACATTGGCGTCTATGTTGCAATTCACTGTATGCACGAGGGGACAGTTTTACAATTCGCCCGCTGTTAATTAATGTTGCAGAAATGTACATCTGCAATTGCAGCTTTCTTAGTTGAATGAATTATTCGTCCGGGTAAAATATTAGTTGTACACATTTTGCTTGCCCGTAGAATTATTCTTACTTTCAGTAAAACAATATTCAAATCTCTGAGGAGTCATAAACGCTACGTGGAGTGTTGATGATTTTGAGATCAAATGAATCTTGGATAAACATGATTGGCAGCTGATTTTCTTGTTCAACTAGTTAAAGAAAGTTATAAATCCAACTAGTTAAGGAAAGATTCTAAATCTAACTAGCCAGGTAGTCACTATATATATTTGATTGTTATGTATGTCTTGCATGTTCTCTTGGTTGATTTTCTAGTACTCCACCTTTCACAGGGCTTTATAGGTACAGATTAGGAGATGTGGTGGAAGTGAATGTTTTTACAAAGAGACTCCCAAATTGAACTTCATATGCAGGAGAAAGCTAATTTTGACCATAAATATCGACAAAAATACCGAAAAAGACCTTCAACTGGTGGTAGACAAGGGTTCACAGTTGCTGAGCAGGATGGCAAGAGCGGAGGTGGTTGATTTCACTAGCCATGCTGACGTAGAAAACCAACCGGGGCATTACATAATTTACTGGGAGATCAAAGGAGACGTCGAAGAAGACGTTCTAAGAGAGTGTTGCCAAGTAATGGACGCATCATTTGTGGATCATGGATATGTTGTGTCCAGAAGAACCAATTCGATAGGACCGCTAGAGCTTTGCATTTTGGAAAGGGGCACTTTAAAGAAGATTTTGGAGCATTTCTTAGGAAATGGAGCAGCATTGAGCCAGTTCAAGACACCAAGGTGCACTAGCAACCAAGTGTTGCTAACAATTCTCAATTCATGCATCATTAAAAGGTTTCACAGTACTGCGTACGGGTGAATTAAACGTACACAACACAAATGCGCAGTAACATGCATGCATGCATGTTTGTTGATCGAGCTAGTGCTAATTAACCTTTTCTTCATTTTCTTTTCTTTTCTTTTTACCAGCTTTTCAATGTAAAACAGACGCATTTTTTGGTATGTAATTAATTTCTGTGTGTTTTTGGTAGCAAGCTAGCAATGGATTTATTATAAGGCTTTCCATTAATGGTTATGCATGCAATACGACAAACAATTGGGCTCAACTCAACTTGTTTACTCCCTTTGATACTTTCGAACTTTTATTACTAATTCTTTATTACTCTCTTCGTTTTTAAAAGATTATAGTTTTAAAAAAAATTATTTTAAAATATTTATTATTTATAATTTTTAAAAAGAATAAATTATTTACTACTCCGGACCTCGATCAGCTCTTGGAAGATACTACTACTATGAAAAGTTTGTCGTGGGTTGCAATTAAAGAATTGGTCCCCTCGGCCCCATTTGCATTTGGAATCAGAATTAATTCATGGTAGCTAGCTAGCTTCCCAAGTCCGTCCGTTAAGTTACTCAGCCAACCACGTACGACCTATTAATTTGTTTACCATAAGTTGGACTTGCTGTCTTTAATACCAAAAAGTTGAGATATCCTTGAAAGTAGTATTCAGTTTGTTTTTCTAGATATATCAAGAAATAAAAGAACAGACGGTGCCTTTATATCCACCCATCTTTTTCAAATTCCCCACCCGATGGATGTGGTGCCAATTGTCAAACAAACGTTTTGTCTTATTGACATGTGACCCTTTTCTCATGGACCATGCTCTGACTCATTCATCAATAATTTTTTCAATTTATTTTAGACATTTTCATTTATACATGCCTATTATCTTTCTATCCTTTTCCTTTGGTTTTTCAACAACTTAATTGGAAAAGTCAATAAAACCAAAAAAAATTAAAATTAATGGATATATATATATATATATATATATATATATATTTCACATATTAAGGTCATGCATATGACATACTTGAATACAAACTTTTTAAGATAATTTTTATTTTCTTTGTTAAAATTAAAGCCTAATCTTTATATTATTGAGAAAATTATGTTATAGAAATGTGTTTTGTACAAATTTTGATATTTGAAAGTGATAATCAACAACAACAAAAAGTAGTCGCAATAGAGGGAATACAGAGTACTTTTCAAAATTATTACTCCTTCATTCCGAAATATATACGTATTAATGAGATAGAAAATAAACCTATATATATATATATATATATATATATATATATATATATATATATATATATATTATTCCATTAATGTTCTTCCTACAAGTTTACAAATAAAAATTAGATACTCTGACGACTATTTTTATTTTGTACTTTTCGTTGAATATTATTTGATTATTGTTGTGTATTATTTCCCAAAATTAGGTATACATCGCATATCTTGGGTAATGGAATCGTAATGTAATTTAAATACAACTTTACTAATATAAGCTGTAGGTATGCAATCTGACATAAAGCATGAGATTTGAATACAAATATTGTCTACTAGATATTATACAAACTCGAAAGGAGTCGCTCATTACAATTATTATCACACTATTTCACGAGATTAGTGAGGACTACTAACGCTATATCCGGACCATTCTCCGCTCCCCGACTCGTCGTCAAATATATTTATTCTCATTTCGCGAAGATAACGTTGAAAAGAAATGGTGGAAATTTCAATCTAGTTCGAAGAAAAATATTGGTAAGATAATGCGAGAATAAATTATCATTTAGCCACTGATAGTGTTAAACCGATAAAATATAATGAACATCAAGTTTAACTACAAATGAACCAAAGAATCCATTAAAAAGTCAGTAGAAAATAAAATCTACTATCTTTTATGATTTAAAGGTTTTTCATCATTTGTTATAAATTTGAGACTAGAACTTTTAATAAATATTCCACATCATCGAATCACCACCGCACTACTACGGTAGGGATATTCTTTAAGATCACGACCACAATTATTCATGCACTTCTGGTCGAGAATAGTTGTGTATTCATTAATGGTCGTGATCATGCCAACAATTGTCATCAACGCACTACTACCATCGAGGATTTTTATCACATCATTTTGTAACATTACGATTCGATGATTACCGAGATAGTCTCAGTGTCATAATCATACCAAGTTCATCTACGCATCTACGCGCCATGAGATGACTTTCAACATAATATAAATGACGGAGGATGATGACAATGATATAAGAATTCAATAAAACAAGTTCAAGAATTATTTTATCCGGGAATTATTAACGCCCCGCATTACAATACGATCTTGTTTTGTAGAGTAAAATTCAAGAATGATCGAAGAATATTTTCATGAAAAGATATCTTTGGATGAAACGCAAATATCGAGGATATTCTACTAATTTCATGGAGTATAGAAGTCAAAGTTTTTAACCAATTGGGTATAATAAAGAATGGAATAACAAAAGAAATCACCGTAAATGCGATAGGCAGCATGCGAAAGTTATTCCAATGTAATAATAAATAATCGGAACTGGGTCCCCGTAAAACGCGCATGACAAGATATTCCAACGGAATAATAAAGAATGGAACCAGTCCCAGATAAAACACATGCGATGAGGATGTTCCGATAGAATAATAATAAAGATTTTAACGGGTGTTAGGTGTAAAACACATGCATGAGGATGTTCCAAATGAGAATAATAATAAAGATTTTAACCAGGTGGGTGTAAAAACACGATGCGATGTTCCAAATGGAATAATAGAAGAATGTCACCAAGTATAGGAAGAAACTGGCGTATCTGAGTTATTCCAATAGAATAATAAAGAATGGAATAACAACAGTTTCTCTTCGTGAATAAGAAAGAATAACACCCTTTACTTAGAAGACAACAAATAATATTCCCTACCTTAGAAGAATCGAATATTGGAAAAGTGAAGTAGCGTAATACTTTTCTTCTTTCTCTCTATAGTTTCTCTCTTCAGAGTTTTGATGAATTAAAAGAAATAATGAAGTAATGAAACTTTTATTTATAGTAAAAAGCGGGGTTGGCTCTTTGTGCCTTAACGAATGGTCAAAATGACTCTTGGTAATATGAAGAGACAAACTACTATTTCATGAAAGGGTAATTAACCTTTGGAACATCAAAGAGGCGATTAACTCTTGGTAATATGAAAGAGACAACTACTTATTTCATGAAGGGGTAATTACTTATCGATTGAATGTAATTACTATCGACGAAGGTAAATACTATCAAGAAGATAATTACTATTGACGAAGGTAAATACTATGTGACGGTAAGGTAATTATTATTCACAAAGGTAATTCTTATTCACAAAAGTAATTACTATCGACGATGAGACTCTTAGATGATGACATATTGGCCCCCATAAAATAATCAAACTTACCACAAACGTCTCATAATGACTCTTTATATACATCAGGATTGAATAAATATTACCACAAATCATTTTATTTTTAATCAACACATTTTTAATCTTCCAACAATTATTAATCATTTATAACTTGTCGTCTCAATTAATAATATAACATATTATATGATGATCTTGTGACAATAATTGAATCAATAATATAAGAGATATGATGCAAAGAATTATTGTAGTAATAATTGAGTATAGCTAAGTGACTTCTCACGTAAGATCAATAATCAATACAAGTGTCTTCTACTACGCAACCAATGCCAGACATCGCACTTTTTACCATAGGGTAGTTCAACGCTTTTAACTGTAATACCTCCGCCGTTATTTTTTATAGAAAGATAATTTTGTCGTTTTATAACTACGACAATACTTCCGATTAATAGGGGTCCACCAATGATTGAGCCGTCGTACGAATATTCCCCGACAAAAAGAATATTTCCCACCAAACGAATATTTTATAACAACTTTCTTACTTTGCAAAATTTATAAATATTACCTACAACTATAACATTATATCAAATTTATTCCATAATATTCAAAAATAATATTTATAGAAAATTCATCTTTATTTAAAAAAACTGGAGTCTTACAATTGTTAATTTTTTATAGTCAACTTAAGAGATTATTAAATTCAAAATTGATATATATTCTTTTAATTTTAATCAATGCATTGATGACTATTGTGTTAAACTATCTAAAAATTAATTATTAAAATTTTTTATTGTTTCATAATATTTAATTAATGAGTCCTCTCAATTTTAAATTTAAAATATATCAATTTAATTTTTAAAAGTTAATAATAATTAGATAATTTGGAATGAATGGAGGAGTGCATAAGTTTATAATATAATTCATTCGAATTGTTTGACTGCCAAAATTTTAAAGGTCAAATATTTTGAAACACTCGGAAATTAGTAACATATACTATTTTAAAGAATAATTTTAACATGGTTAGATATTTAGTAAGTTAAAAAGTTAAAAATAAAATGTATTATTTTTCTTTCTATTTTTTTATACAAAAACTCTAGTCTCCATTTTAAATTTAGAGAAACCATTAATTAGATCTCTCTTCTTGTGTTCTATTAATTTCTCTCTTTTTGTGGGGCTTCTTGTGTTCTATTAATTTCTCCTTTTAATTTGTGGAGTTTGTTTTCCTCTTTGATGTGATTGATTTTTTTTATTTTTATGAGAGGATTTCATTATATTTTGTTTTATTTAGTTTGGAGATTTTTTTTATTCGTAAAATTTTTTCTAGTGCATAGATCATTGAATATATATTATTTAAATTTGAATGTGGTGTTATTTTGTCAGCCATTTTTTCCATTGATCATATTAAAGAATCACTCGTATCTGCATTCTCTGTTATTAATTGATGACGGAGGTAGTAATGACTTTCTTTTTTTGGATTAAAAAGATAAGCAAATAAAACTCCTTTGGCCTAATAACAGCCAAACTATTAATTGGAGAGAAAAACACCAGACGAGATCAAATTAGATCTTATCAAAACTACATATTTGGCGATGATAAATATGATGTTTGGGACTGCAGTATGGCCGACAATTAGTTATTGACAAAATTGACCGACAATAAGTAGTATATTTCATTTCAATCGGGGTTGGGGACTGTATAGCTAGTCAATAGTCATATACTCCATATATATATATATATATATACACACGAGGTAACCTATCCAGCTTCTCTGAAATCTGTACAAATTAAGCCAAGACAAATAAAAGAGGCAGAACCATATAGAATTGTGACATCTAGCTAGTATATAATAATGCGTCTCCCGTCAATAAATTAAAAGTTTTCACTTTTGGACGGCTAATTAAACGACACCCATCTTATTTTCGCAGCTTAATTTTCTTTACAAATATGAATTCATTTGCATTCAATCACATGCTCCCTAGCAGTCCAGCAAATATTAACACATATGTTTGAGTCAGCAACGAGATACAAATATTGAGTATTAATCCATATATAAATATATTTATAATTTTCAGGAGCATTTTCCATCATCTTAATTAGTTGACTGGAAACCCTAGCTAGCAAAATTAATTAACTCCACATAACACTAAATGTAATTAATTAATTTAAAAACCAAATTCTATATATTACCTTCCAAAGCAAAGGTAGCATTTCATTATATAATTCCCTAGTAATAAACTCCACCTAACATTACCCCCCTTGAAATGGAATGATCCCTTCCGCGCACTACATAGAAATTAAGGACAATAATAATTCAAACCAAAGCAAAGCAAACCTTCCATATTTAAAATAGCTAGCTAGCTAGTCCCTAACAAGAAAAACATGGATTTCATCTACACTAAGACAAAGATGCTTCTGACAGTACTATTCTCATATATCTACTTCCTAGTCGATACTTACAAACCAATTTTCTCTCATTATCCTTAGTTTCCTCCGGTTTCTTTCCCCTATATCTTCCCCTCTTATGCCACACTAAAAAATTCCTCCACTTCCACCACATATTAGTACTAATTAATATATATGCATGCATGCCTAGCTAACTAGGTGTAATTAACGTAAGTATATACCATCGACGAAACGCTCCCTTCGTCAATATCTCCAACCTTAATTACCATGGCCTCACTTTCATCCATTCCGCGTCAAACACAAGAAAACTCAACCAACAACTATCGTGTTTTTGCTTCATTTTGCGCTAAAGATTCCACAACCCAAAACATGAACATGTCCAATTGGATTGAGTGTTACGACCCTTCAAACAACTCATGGCACCGACTTTGTCCAATTCCTGGACTAATCGAAAACCATGTACGTAAGGGCTTTGCAATGGTCTCTATAGGTGACTCCATCTACGTAATTGGCGGCCGGCTTTGTCATAAGGAAATGTGCCACGAGCTCGATGAAATTGTCGAAGATGACCTTGAGGTTCTCTCATCGGTTCTACGTTACAACGTTGGTACCGATTTGTGGTCCAAGTGTGCACCATTAGGGTTACCTAGGTTCGATTTTGCATGCACGGTTTTCGATAACAAGATTTACGTGGCCGGAGGGCAATGTGCGCTGGGAAGCGCACGAGGAACATCGTCGGCTGAGGTTTATGATCCCGCAATGGATCAGTGGAAGTCATTGCCTAGCATGAGCACATTGAGGTACAAATGTGTAGGGGTGACGTGGCAAGGGAAAATCCACGTGGTAGGGGGATTTGTTGGGAGAGGGGACACTACTAATAGTCAAGGACCATACATCATGGAGAGAAGTTCTGCCGAGGTGTACGATGCGGGCCGTGCCACGTGGGATTTCATTCCAAGGATGTGGGAGTTGGATGTGCCACCTAATCAAATTGTTGCCATCAATGAGAGGTTATTTAGTTCAGGTGATTGCTTTAAGACATGGAAGGGGCACATTGAGGCCTATGATAGGAAGCTTAATATGTGGAACGAAGTTGACGGGTCAGATTTGCATAACTTGTCATCATCTCCAATTTCCACGTCAGATGTCAGCGGGGCGAAATGGCCACCAATCCAACGTCTGTACCTCACCATGGCACCTATTGGGACCCACTTGTACTTCTTGGCTGGTTATAGGATGCCGGGGGATATATCGAGATTTAGGTCCGAAGTCCACGTGTTTGACACGTCAGCAAATGGGAATGGGTGGAGGAGCTTTGAGCCCTTGGAGGAGGAAGGGGAGAAGGAAGTTTGTTGTCACTGCTGTGTTGTTCTTAAACAAGTCTAGGAGTAGACTTTTTGTCTATATTATTTAAAAACTTGTGGTGGAAGTAATTAAAGTGCATGCAGCTGCCTCATGATCATGGGAATTCAAGGGACACCAATATATTGAGGTGTGGAGTTTCAGTGATGAATAAGGAGTATATTGCAACAAGTCAAAAAAGATAAATAAGAAAAGGTGTTTAATATATATATATATATATATATATATATATTAACTATATATGAACTTAATAGCTTTGGCATCTTCATATTAACTATATATGAACTTAATAGCTTTGGCATCTTCCAAGTTCTCTTTATGAAATATAAATATTACATCGTCAGAAAATGAAAACTGGACAGCATCCATATATATCCATGTGCAATTCTGTTTATTATTTTCATTCATTAAGATTAATAGGCCTCTTAATTTGTACTTAACTAATGGATGGAACAAAAATGAGAAGGTCATGTGCACAGTCGTCCACGTACGTCCCGTTGATCCTTGCATTGTTATATAATAATAAAATTATGAAATAATAAAATTTTCAATGAGTAATATTTTTTAAATTAATAGTTTACGATATATATTTATCATTGTATTGATTAAAATTAAAAGAATCAATGTCAAATATGGAATTGATGTAATATTATTTATATAAATTCCTTTTTTGCATCTTCTCAAATATATATATATATATATATATATATATATATATATATATATATGGAAATGATCCATGCAAAAGTATTGCTATATAAAGAAAATTAGACAAATAAGATCATCACCGAATTCATTCCAATAATCAAAATTAAAATTAAAAAAAGAAAGTGTCTCGTTCATTGGGCGAAAGTAGCGGATGGTGAAAAATAAGAAGGACCATCCGCTAGACGAACAAGCGGAAAATTAAAAAAAAATTCACTGCCCAAAAAACCCCCAAGCGGATGTTATTGGAAAGGCAGGCAGGCAATTCCTGAAAACTTGCAGTCAAAAACTTGGTAAGGCAACAGTCAACGCGTCAAATCCAAGCAACAGTCCAAATCTCAATTATGTTCAAATCTAATCTCCATTATGCAATCAAATAGGAAGGCAAGAAACGATAAAATAAAAATTACATAAATCTCAATTAGCCATGTAATCAAGTTCATGTTAAGTGTCCCAAACTTTTTATCTTAAATCTCAATTAGACATTAATGTTGTGTTCCAAACTTTTTATCTTAAATGATATAACATACATTTTTCTCCTTAAATACATCACATACAATTAATCACTGTTACATTATTTTAGACATCACCCCTAATTAATATTTTCCTATACAAACTTGTCAACTTAAATTTCTTACAATTGATCATAATTACATTTTTACTACCCCTAAAATACAATTGCAATTGCAATGCAACAGAGGAGTATGAGTCAAATCTTCAACTAAATACTTTCTTTCTAAAGATAAATAGTAATTTTTAAAAAAATATAATTTTTGTTATAAAAAATTATATTTTAAAAAATCTAACATAAAATTAATCTCTGTTACATTAAATAAAACTAATTCTCCTAAAACGCGTCACATAAAAGAAAATTAAGGAAGTATAATTATTTTTTAATATTTGTGTACCAATTTTAAAAGGATAAATAACTTTTTGGTCACATTGTATCTTAGGGTCCGATTTTTATTGTAGTTCATCAAACTTTTTTTGTTACAATTGAATAACTCAGATACTCAAAAAACTTACCAAATGGTCATTAGATTCGATTTCCATCCAAAAACGGATGGAATGTCGATCTTGAAGTTGACTCCATTTTTTTGCTTACGTGGAGCACAAAAAAAGCAAGCAGACGGATTATTATAGCACAAACCAACAAAACTATTAACTACTTCACCTAAACAATTCCAAAACTAATAATAATAATAATTTCAAAATAATAATAATAATAATAATAAAATACTATTAATAGTAATAATTTTAAAATAATAATAATTTTTAATAATAATAATAGTATTACTAATAATTCAAAATAATAATAATAATAATAATAATAATAATAATTTTAATTAATAATAATGATAATAATAATTTTTAAATAATAATAATAATTTCTTTTATTTTATTTTAATGGAGAATAAAAAATGATTTGTCAAATTTACCCTTACTCAAATAATTTAAATTAATAAAATAATAAAAATATTTTTTTAAATACACATAAACCATAAATATTTTTATAATTTATATAATCTTTTTTTAATTTTAAATTTTAAAAATTATTATTATAATTATTACTATTATTATTATTACTACTATTATTAATAATTTCAAAATAATAGTAATTGTAATAATAATTGTGGATAATTTTCTTAAATTATATAAAACGTCAAATAATTTAGAAAATAAAATTATCTAAAACTTTATATATTATAGTTGTAAGACCCCAACTTATTATAAATAAAATTGAATTTTCCTTTATTCATTATTCTAAATTAATAAGAGTTAATTTGATATAATGCTTTGGTTATGGGTGAAATGTGCAAATTTTACAAAATAAGCAAGTGGTTATAAAATATTCATTTCTATCGGGGAATATTCGTTTGATCGTGGAATATTCTTTTTGTCGAGAATATCCGCGATTTACCTGACAGTAGCGAATAATTGTGGGCCCATAAACGAAATAACTATCGGATGAAGAAAACGACAAAGTATGAGTTTTTATGAATAACAACGTAATTATTACCAATTAATCTTTGTTGGAATACCGGTGGTTAAAATCGATGAATGTGGTGGTTGCACAAGAATTGTTGAATTATTAATTCTTACGTAAGAAGACACTACTCAATAATTATTACAGTAGTTACTGTTCAATATTTTATTTTATTGATTCAATAATTGCTGCGTTGATAGTTTATATTATTTTTGTTTCAATAATTGTCATCAGACAAGATTTCCCATTATCGATCGATAATTCATATTATTTGAATAATATTATTAGATAGCATTATTGGCAATGTCTAGAAAGTTCTGTTAAGGAGAGGTTTGGTCACCTAATTGCACGCCAGTAAGGAGAAATCCTTATTGGAAAGCCCCCTCTTTCCTGAGAACTGCCTGGTTGTCATAAGTGTGATTCTGTAATATTATTTGTGAATAATTAATTATTGATTTATATGATAAGAAAATATTTATTTGATATAATTGATGGATATATTTATTTTATGTGGATATAATTGAAGGAATTAATCTTTGAGGTGTTTTATCAAGATTTTTTTGGAAGGAAGTATTAAAAATCACCCGTTTATGGATTTCGGATATTTTTTGTTTGGAATTTGGAAAAACTCAAAGCTACAAAGTTGTAGAGAATTCGATTTCATGAGAAATGGACATAAAATTCGTATTTTTCTGATAAACGGACTATTTTCTATGAATTACTGAAGTTTCGGAAAATAAAATAATTTTTATTAAATTATGGGTGGGACCCATTTTTTTTTAACATGTGGGCTTCATGAAATTTCAGATTTGGCTGCTGATGGCTTTCAAAATTGGTTGGTAAAGGTGTGCGTAGAGTTTTGATTTATAATAATAATATTTTATTATTTAGTCTCCTTTGGCGCTCTAACATTTTCCTATAAATAGACGCTTAGGTTAGAATTGAAAATCACACCGAAAACAAGTTTTCTTCTCTCTAGATTCTCGAGCTTATTTTGTGAGTATTTTGATACTTTGAGAGTTGTTGTTCGGTACAAGTTTCTTTCGGCTTTCTATCGATATTCGATCGAAAATGCACCGTTATTTTGAGGTAAGGGATGTTATTTTCTTCATATATGATATTATTTCTTTCAATATCATTATGTCAAGTATTGATCTGAACTTTTAATCAAATTTAGAACTTTTTTGCCGAGAGTTACTATTCACGATGTATGACAATTATTATTCACGAAATACGGCACTATTCAATAGAAAAATAAAAAGTTTCTTTTTGTCCAAGATGCCTATTTTGGCTACTATCTTTGATTGTATCCATGTTTTGATCGTTATTTTTGAATTCTGCTTCAAAATTGGTTATTATGGAGTATTATTGATCTTGGATAAACTGTTATACGAATCCCTAATATTTGTTCTTCTGTCTCACTGGATTCATTTTCTTTAAAATATTTTTCATCATCCTCAATCCTAAATGATGATATTACGGAATATCTTTGGCCTGTAGTGCAAAGATGAATGATTAACTGATGAATACCTTTGGCCCGTAGTGCGAAGATGAACAGGTGTTGAGATGAACATGACCAACGGGTGAAATAAATGAATATCTTTGGCCTGTAGTGCAAAGATGAATATTTGATTAAAAGATGTATATTGATTGATGTTACAGGGATAAAATATTGATGATGGACTCTTAAATCTTAGAAGATAGTAGAATTCATTCTCTACGTGACTCTTCTAATGGATTGTTATTTCCGCTGTATTTGTTGATCTAAAATTTGTTGTTTATTATATTTCATCAGATTTTTTCCTGTTGAAGACTAATGATAATTTGTTGTATATTATCTTAGTCATAATATTCTTTACTGGGCTAGTTGAGCTCACCCTTTTCCTTTTTGTTCCATTTTTCTTCTCAGGAGGTGAGAACATAGCAGGATCGAGTCAGGGTATAGAGTGATGGTTCTAGAAAGATGTTTTAGTTGTCCTCACTATTTCTGTAAAATAGTGTATGAATAATTGTAATGAGGACTTATTTGGGTGTGGATATTGTCTAGAAGATAATATTTGTATTTAAACTCACAGTGTGTATTGTCAGTATTTTGCACGACAATTATATTATTGAAGTTGTAGTTTGCTTTCTGTACCATGTATTTGGCGACTCAGAATGGGTGTTGTATACCTATTTTGGGGGCGTCACAGTTGGTATCAAAACTTAGGGATATGGTCTCTGGCGGAGATCGGGGAATAGAACTAGGAGGGGAGAGATGAGTAAATCCTTCGCTAGTGTGTCCTATCTAAGCTTATTTGTTGGTCAGTCATAAAATAAGGATATTATGTGATATGTTAATTTGTTTAATTAACCCTTGTTTTATGGCAAGATTTAAGAATGGTCACGAGAAGCGTTAACAATGGAGTGTATGAGGCTGTGGAATAACCTTTAGTCACAAACCAGAGAAGCGTGCAATGGAAGGCAATATTCCCCATAAACAACACTACCGAGCAAGCGATGAATGATGGAATGTTTAGGAGCTTTTTACGATTCATGAAAAATCGAGACGAGGGAGACTTCGTGTACAAAATACATGTGAAAATGATGGCAACGCTGATCTATCACGCCCAAGCGATTCAAGGAGTTGGGACCACCAAATTTACGGGAAAGCCGTCGATCCGATTAAAGCGAAAACATGGGTCAAGCAAATCACCAAGATATTCGATGTCTTGGGATGCACGGAGAGAACGAAGGTTCCATTCGCCACCTTTATGTTCCGTGGTGAAGCGGATTCTTGGTGGAAATCGTGAAGCGTACCCGACCCATTTACTTCAACATATCTTGGGAAAGATTTGAAACTTTTCAATGACAAGTACTTTTTCCGAAAAAGTATTCATCATATGAAGGAGGTAGAGTTTATTAGACCGAAGCGAACAACAATGATGATTGTGTCTAAGTACGAGGAGTTATCCAGGTTTGCACCTCATTTGGTAGAGAATGAGTAACGTATGACGCGGATGTTTCTGAGAGGTCTAAAACCCGAGATTCGTCAATACCTTATCTCTCATAAATTTTCTCTGTATTCAGATGTTGTCAACAGGGCTCAATTATTAGAGCGAGATAATGAGTATACTCAACCGAGGGACCACAATCAGGGTCATACCGGTGACAACAGTCATCAGAGCGATGATAACCAGCAAGGAGGGAAAAATACGGACAAAAACGGTAACCACTCGGGTGATAATCATGGCCATGATAATAGGAGAGGTGAGTCAAGTGCAAATTTCAGAAAGAGGAGATTCAACAATGATGGGAAGACATCAACAGCAGCACCAGCACCAACAACCAATTCTAGGGGAGGAGAACGACCGCCAGTTAGATGTTACAAATGTAGGAAAGATGGACATATCAGCCCAAACTGCCCACAACAATCCAAGGTATGTTATAATTGTGGAAAGGAAGGACATATCGCTCGAGATTGTACTATAGCGAAACCAAGTTCAGGGGGGATGGTGACTCAAAGGTCACGTCCGGATAAGTCAAAATCAGCGATTCCTGGAAGAGTGTTTGTCGTGACTGGCCAAAACGTGAGGAACCCGAATGAGGTGATCACGGGTAAGCTAATCTTAAATTCTTGCGAAGTTTATACCTTACTAGATACCGGTTCTACCCATATGCTTGTGCTCAATGTTTAAACTTAACTCCGGAGAAATTGGATTTTAACTTATCTGTTGAAACTCCGTTGGGTGAAACCTTCGTTACCTCTACAGTTTATAAATCTTGCATGATCCAAGTTGGCATTATCACATTACCTGTTGATCTTATCTCTTTAAAGATACTTGCTTTTGATGTGATTTTAGGAATTGATTGGTTAACCACTCATCATGCCAAAATTGATTATTTTTGTAAGGTTGTTAGTTTTCATATTCCTAACCAACCTGTCATACGAATTCAAACAACTAAACCACTAAAATCAGTCACTGTCATATCAAGTGTGGCGTCCCCAAAATAGGTCCATTCCATCAACCCATTACGAAGTCGCCAAATACGTAGTGCGAAACAACTACAACTTTATTATCACAACAATAAAGCGTGAGTTTAAATACAAATATTATCTTCTAGACAATATTTATACTCAAATAAATCCTCATCACATTTATTGATACATTATTTTACAATAATGGTGAGGACTACTAAACAACTCTCTCTAGAACCTTCATTCCATACCCCGACTAGTACTCATTACATTCTCGCCTCACGAGAAGAAAAATGGAACAACAAGGAAAAGGGTGAGCTCAACTAGCCCGGTAAAGAATGTTATGACTAAGATAATATACAACAAATTATCGTTAGTCTCAGCGAGGAAAAAATCGATAGAATACTGATAGAATGACAAGTTTTGAGATCAATATTATTATGTGAAATAATAATTCATAGAAGAGTTACGTAGAGAATGAAATCTACTATAATCTATGAATTTAACGGTCCATCATCAATATTTTATCCTGTAACATCAATCGATATTCATCTGAATCAAATATTCATCTTTGCACTACTGGGCCGAAGATATTCATCAATCAGTCGTATTAAATCTCAACACTTTTGTTCATCTTTGCACTAAAGGCCAAAGATATTCATCGATCGGTCGTGTTCATTTAAACACCGCTCATCTTTGCACTTCTGAGGCAAAGATATTCATCGAAATATATTCATTTAAACATTTCTATTCATCTTTTGCACTACGAGGCCGAAGATATTCTTGAAATCATTCATCTTTCTTCTGGGCCAAAGATATTCAATAATATCATCATTTAAGGCGAGGATGATGAAAAATATTTTAAAAAGCGAATCGGTGAAACAAAATGACAAGGATTAAGGATTAAGGATTAGTACTTTGTTTTATCCATGTCAACAATACCTCAAAAATAATCATAGTGGTGTAAAATTGAGAATGATCAAAACATGGATACAATCAAAGCTAGTATCCGAATAGATATTTTAGGCGAAAAGAAAAATTTTCATTTTTGATTGAATATAGTCGTATTGAATGAATAGTCTTGGTATATCGTGAATAGTCTTAGTATCGTGAATAGTAACTCAAACACCAAAAGATAGAAATTCCAAAAAAAACATCTTCGCGCTTCATGAATAGTACTCGTGAATAGTAACTTCGTGAATAGTAACTCATGAATAGTAACTTCGTGAATAGTAACTCATGAATAGTAACCCAGAGCATGAAAAAGTTCCAAATTTGATAAAAAGTACCAACCGATATTTGACATAATGATATTGAAGAATTAATATCATTTGAGAAGAAAATAACATCCCTTACCTCGAAAGAATCGGTACTTGGAAGGAAAGGTCGGAAGTGATCTTTGAATGAAACTTATCTTGACAACAACAACTCTCAAAGTATCTCAAAATACTCACAAAATACACTCGATAATAGAGAGAAAGAAAACTTTGTTTACGGTGTGATTTTCAATTCTAACTTAGCCCTCTATTTATAGGAAAATGTTAGCCTGGCAAAGCGGACTTGACTGCTTTACTGATGGCTTTACCTGCTACTATTGCCACCCACCACATTTGAAATAAAATTCAGCACATTTTTTCACCAACCACAAGTGGGGCCCACTCAATTCTAGAATTTTCCACCAAAATCAATTATAAACCTAATTTAGAATCAGACACCTCTTAAAATTCACAACAAATCATTCGTGCATTTTAACGGTTCAAAATTTGTGGACATATACTCAACTTATGTATGTATAACATACCCAAAAATTACCACAATCAGCGGTCGGATTAAAAATTATAACCCCATGATATATCTCAAAACCCACGATTTGATTTTTAATACCTCAATCAGATAAAATCTTGATAAAACACCTCAACATTAATTCCTTCATTAATAACCACATAAATAAATCCATCATTTATATTCATATAAAATAAATATTTCCTTATCATATGAATCAATAATTAATTATTCACAAATAATATTACGAGAATCACATTTATAATGACGGTAGTTCCGGAAAGAGGGGCTTTCGATAAGGATCTCTCCTTCTTGGCGCTTGATTAGGTGACCAAACCTCTCCTTAGATGAGAACTTTCTAGACATTGCCAATAATGTTATCTAATAATATTATTCAAATAATATGAATTATTGATCGATAATGGGAAATCTTTGTGCGGTGACAATTATTGAACAATGATAATATAAAATATCAATATGACAATTATTGAATCAATAAAATAAAATATTGAGCGATAACTCTTGTGAAAATTATTGAGTAGTGCCATCTTACGTAAGGATCAATAATTCAACAATCTTGTGCAATACTGGTGTGCTCTCTTGTGCGACCCGCGTATTCTTGTATTTTAACCACCGGGGTATTCAGCGGTCTTAGCGGTAACAACTTCGTAGTTATTTATAACCACCAAACTTTGTCGTTTTCCTCATCCAATCGCTTTCCGTTATGGGGCCCACACATGGCATTTATGCTTGGTAAATACGAATATTCAAGACGATCTGAATATTCCACGACGAAACGAATATTCCGACAAAAATGAATATTTTATAACCACTTGCTTATTTTGAAATATTTGCGTATTTAACCCTTAACTATCCACATTAATCAAATCCACCCTTACTATTTCAAAATAATAAATAAAGGAAATTCCTTTTATTTAAAAAAATTTGAGGTCTTCTGACCTCCCTCCTTATGAAATTTCGTCCTCGAAATTGGCGTCACATATACTGGTGTTTGAAAAGGTAAAGATACCTCGCTTTCATTTTCGTTTCCAACTCGGTCATTTCCTCAATAGCATGGTTTCTCCACAAAACTTTAACTTATGGTATAACCTCGATGCATAGGTCGTGTTCTTTCCTCTACAAAATCTTGGTGGTACCTCCTCAAATACGTTAAGTCTTGACTATCTCGTCCGGTTCTAACTTTCGATAGCGTGTTTTGGGTCGTCCACATATTTACGTAACATCGATCACGTGAAAAGCGTTATGAACGCGTCATACTTGGTGGTAAAAGCAGTCTATAGGCCACGGTTCCTATTCGATCGAGAATTTCAAATGGATTAATAAATCGAAGGTTTGAGCTTTCTCACCTCACCGATTCTCGCTTTTAAAATAATGACTTCTTGCACCTCCTTCTTCAAATTCATCGACTCGGTGTGTGCTTGAGCGACTTTAACTTTATCGATTAAAATCGATTATACTCGTATATCATCACGTACTTCGTATATCATCACGTGGGTACCTAGAGTTTTCATCTCCATCTCTATTATTTGTATATTATCGAAATTAGTCTTTTGATAATATCGTTTTCGTACTTGTATCGATCTTCTACTCAACACGTCGGCTACCACGTTCGCTTTTCGAGGATGGCATGGTTAGAACATGTCTTTGAAATGAGTCTCCTCTTGAGTTCTTGAAGCTCTTCCACATTCCTTGCTCCATTTGAATTTTGTATCTCTACGAATTCAATTGCGTTAATGGAATAGCGATTCGAGAATATCCTTGACGAATCTCGATAATAACCAACTAAGCCTGAAAGCTACGTATTTAGATTCTTGACTTAGGTTGTTCTCAATTGTGACTCATATCCCAACCTTGGATATGCGTCACAATGACACCTATCGATTTCTTATCGCGCGAATATGGCGTCCCCTACGGAGTGCGGCAAAGCAGGTGAATTCCACAAAGGAAGTCACAAGATAAAGGCTCGGTACCAAATTCTATAGTTGAATTTTAACTCACGAAGTTCAATAGGAGCCATTCGATATGAGATTTTAGAAATGAGTTTTGTCTGCAGGGTTCAAAGTCGATACAAAATTTAATATCGATCTTTGGGAGTAAGCGAAATTCTTGAGAAAATACGTCGGGAAAAATCAATAACAACGAGAATATTATTCAAATCGGCGTGTCTTTATTCAAATCCATAACATGGACTAAGAAAACTTGACATCCGTAATAAGCGAATGACTTCATGGCTTGATATGAAAATGTTTGATTCTGATGGTTTGATTGCTTGAATTGAATAACGAGGTTGCTTAGGAATATGAAAACTATGACCTTACAAAAGCAATCAATTTTGGCGTGATGAGTAGTTAACCTTAAAATCACATCAAAAGCAAATATCTCTATAGAAATAAGGTTAACGGGTAATGTGATAGTGCTGACTTGAATCAAGCAAGATTTTTAAACAACGGATGTAATGAAAGTTTCTCTAGCGGAGTCTCCATAAATAGGTCGAAATCTAATTTCTCTCGTAGTCAAGTTCAAGCGCGTTGGTAGTAAGAGATAAAAGAATGGGTAGAGCAGGTATTATCTAGTAAGGTATAAACTTCGTAAGAATTTATAATTAACTAACGTGCTAACCGTTCGGGTTCTCGCATTTTAATGGTCACGACAAGCGCTCTTCCGAGAATCGTTGACTTTGACTTTTACGGGACATCCTTTTGAGTCACCATTTCCCATTGGTGGGTTTCGATATCGTCTGATCTCGGCGATATGTCCTTCTTTCCACAATTATAGCATACCTAAAGCTGTTGTGGGCGGTTTGGTGATGATATCCCTCCTTCCGCATTTGTAACATCTACGATAGGATGGTCTTTCTCCTCCCTTGGAACTAGTTACCTCTTGGCAGCGTCTTCACATGGTCGTTGTTGAATCTCCTCTTTTAAAATCTCCTCCCAACTTCGCTTCTATTTTCATGGCCACGATTACCACGGAGTGGTTCACAGCCTTTGTCAAGTATTCTTCTTTCTCTCCTTTGGTTATCGTTATTACGATGGTTCGCTATCTTTGGTATGATCTGGTTATGGTCCCTCGGTTGAGCGTACTCGTTATCTCGCTCTTCAACTTTGAGCCCTGTTTACAACATCTGAATAGAGAGAAAATTTATGAGAAATGAGATCTTGGCGTATCTTGGGGTTTGAACCTCTCGAAACATCCGCGTCATCGTTCCTCATTCTCCACCAAATGAGGTGCTGAACACGGATAACTCATGAACCGCCTCGTCTTTGGGACACCGTCATGTTATTCTGCTCTCGATCTAATAAACTCCACTTCCTTCGTATAGCGAATACTTTCGAGGAAGTACTTGTCATTGAAGCTATTCTAAAGCGTCTCCCATGACATCTTTGAGTCTGTAATTTGATGGAGTGCGCTTCCTGATTCCCGATGTAATGCCTGCCGCCACGGAACATAAAAGTAGCGAATGGAACTTTACATTCCTTCGTGCATCAAGACATCGAATATCTTGGTAATTTGCTTGACCCGTGTTTCATGGCATGATCGGATCGGCTTTCCCGATTCGGTGGTCCCGACTCTTTGATTTGCTTTGCATTTGTGACCACGGTAATTGCTATCATCTCCTCTCGTATTTTGAACACGAGTCTCCTCGTGCGATTTTGCATGAGCTGCAAAAAGCTTCTAAACATCCCTCGTTCATCATACGCTTTCGTTGGTGTTATTCACGGGAGGTACATTTTGCCGACTGTTGCACGTTCTCCTCGTTGTTAAATCTGAGCATCTCCACGGTCTCATTTACACCACTATTAATATTCTCGATTCGACATTCTCAAATCTTGTCGTAAAACAAGGGTTAATTAAGGAAATCGATCACATAATATCCCTATATATCTTGACCAACTAACAAATAAGCTTAGGTAGGACCACTATGAAAGGATTTACTCGTCTCTCCCCTCTAGTTCTATTCCTAGATCTCATGGAGATCATATCCCTAAGCTCGATACATTGTTGTGGCGACCCCAAAATAGGTCCATTCCATCCAACCCATTACGAGTCGCCAAATACATAGTGCGAAACAACTACAACTTTATTATCACAACAATAAAGCGTGAGTTTAAATACAAATATTATCTTCTAGACAATATTTATACTCAAATAAATCCTCATCACATTTATTGATACATTATTTTACAATAATGGTGAGGACTACTAAACAACTCTCTCTAGAACCTTCATTCCATACCCCACTAGTACTCATTACATTCTCGCCTCACGAGAAGAAAAATGGAACAACAAGGAAAAGGGTGAGCTCAACTAGCCCGATAAAGAATGTTATGACTAAGATAATATACAACAAATTATCGTTAGTCTCAACGAGGAAAAATCGATAGAATCTGATGATAGGCAACAAGTTTCGGATCAATATTATGGTGAAATAATAATTCATAGAAGAGTTACGTAGAGAATGAAATCTACTATAATCTATGAATTTAACGGTCCATCATCAATATTTTATCCTGTAACATCAATCGATATTCATCTCAAATCAAATATTCATCTTTTTATCTGAGGCCGAAGATATTCATCAATCGGTCGTATTAAATCTCAACACTATTCATCTTTGCACTAAAGGCCGAAGATATTCATCGATCGGTCGTATTCATTTAAACACTGTTCATCTTTACCTACTAAGGCCAAAGATATTCATCGATCGGTCGTATTCATTTAAACACACTGTTCATCTTTGCTACGGGCTGGGCCGAAAGATATTCTTGAAATCATTCATTTCATCTGCACTTCTGGGCCGAAGATATTCAATAATATCATCATTTAAGGCGAGGATGATGAAAAATATTTTTAAAAAGCGAATCCGGTGAAACAAAATGATGAGGATTAAGGATTAAGGATTAAGTACTTTTGTTTTATCCGTGTCAACAATACCTCAAAAATAATCGTAGTGGTGTAAAATTGAGAATGATCGAAAACATGGATCTGATCAAAGCTAGTATCCGAATAGATATTTTAGGCGAAAAGAAAAATTTTCATTTTTGATTGAATAGTCGTATCGTGAATAGTGTTGAGTATCGTGAATAGTCTTGAGTATCGTGAATAGTAACTCAAACACCAAAAGATAGAAATTCCAAAAAAACATCTTCACGCTTCATGAATAGTACTCGTGAATAGTAACTTCGTGAATAGTAACTCATGAATAGTAACTTTCGTGAATAGTAACTCATGAATAGTAACCCAGAGCATGAAAAAGTTCCAAATTTGATAAAAAGTACCGACCGATATTTTGATAATAATGATATTGAAGAATTAATATCATTTGAAGAAAATAACATCCCTTACCTCGAAAGAATCGATTGCCGGAAGGAAACAGGATATAGATCTTTGAATGAAACTTATCTTGAATCAACAACTCTCAAAGTATCTAAATACTCACAAAATACACTCGATAATATAGAGAGAGAAAGAGAAAACTTTGTTTACGGTGTGATTTTCAATTCTAACAGCCCTCATTTATAGGAAAATGTTAGCCCGTAAAAGCAGACTTGACACTTTACGATGGCTTTACACTACTACTATTGCCACCCACCACATTTGAAATAAAATTCAGCACATTTTTCACCAACCACAAGTGGGGCCCACTCAATTCTAGAATTTTCCACCAAAATCAATTATAAACCTAATTTAGAATCAGACACCTCTTAAAATTCACAACAAATCATTCGTGCATTTTAACGGTTCAAAATTTGTGGACATATACTCAACTTATGTATGTATAACATACCCAAAAATTACCACAATCAGCGGTCGGATTAAAAATTATAACCCATGATATATCTAAAACCCACGATTTGATTTTAATACCTCGATCAGATAAAATCTTGATAAAACACCTCAACATTAATTCCTTCATTAATAACCACATAAATAAATCCATCATTTATATTCATATAAAATAAATATTTCCTTATCATATGAATCAATAATTAATTATTCACAAATAATATTACTGAGAATCACATTTATGATGGTGAAAGTGTTTCCAGGAAGAGGGGCTTTCGATAAGGATCTCTCACTTCTTGGCGGCATGATTAGGTGACCAAACCTCTCCTTAGAGCAGAACTTTCTAGACATTGCCAATAATGTTATCTAATAATATTATTCAAATAATATGAATTATTGATCGATAATGGGAAATCTTCGTGCGGTGACAATTATTGAACAACTTGATAATATAAAATATCAATATGACAATTATTGAATCGATAAAATAAAATATTGAGCGATAACTCTTGTGAAAATTATTGAGTAGTGCCATCTTACGTAAGGATCAATAATTCAACAATCTTTGTGCTGATCTGGTATCTTCTTTGTGCGACCACAGCGTATTCACGTATTTTAACCACGGGTATTCAAGCGGTCTTACTTGGTAACAACTACTGTAGTTATTTATAACCACCCAAACTTTGTCGTTTTCCTCATCCAATCGCTTTCAGTTATGGGGCCCACACATGGGCTTGGCGATAAATACGAATATTCCCAAGCGATCTGAATATTCCGACGACGAAACGAATATTCCCAGAGCAAAAATGAATATTTTATAACCACTTGCTTATTTTGAAATATTTGCGTATTTAACCCTTAACTATCCACATTAATCAAATCCACCCTTACTATTTCAAAATAATAAATAAAGAAATTCCTTTTATTTAAAAAAAATTTGAGGTCTTCTGACCTCCCTCGGTTATGAAATTCGATGGCGAAAAGCGTGTCCATACAGTGTTTGAAAAAGTAACATACGTGCTTCGCGTTATGAACCAGGTCATAATACATGGTGGTAACCTCGGTAGCAAGGGTGAATGTCCTCTACAAAATCTTAGGCTCCTCGTACGTTCCTATCTCGATGGGTTCGAGAATTTCAAATCCACATATTTACGTAACATTATACGTGAAAAGCGTTATCGAATACTTGGTGGTAAAAGAGCATTTCCTATTCGATCGAGAATTTCAAATGGATTAATAAATCGAAGGTTTGAGCTTTCTCACCTCCGGATTCTCGCTTAAAATAACAACTTCTTGCACCTCCTTCTTCAAATTCATCATTTCGGTGTGTGTGGCTTGAACGACTTTAACTTTATCGATTAAAGTCGATTATACTCGTATATCATCACGTGCTTTCGTATATCATCACGTAGGTACCTAGAGTTTTCATCTCCATCTCTATTATTTGTATATTATCTGAAATTAGTCTTTGACAATATCTTACTTTCGTGCTTATATCGATCTTCTACTCAACACGTCGGCTACCACGTTCGCTTTTCGAGGATGGCATGGTTAGAATATGTGCTTTGAAATGAGTCAGCTCTTGAGTTCTTGGAAAATCTTCTCGCATTCCTTGCTCCATTCGAATTTTGTATCTCTACGAGTCAAATTGCGATAATGGAATAGCGATTCGAGAATATCCTTCAAGCGAATCTCGATAATAACCAACTAAGCCTGAAAACTTCGCATTTAGATTCTGAAGCTTAGGTTGTTCTCAATTGTGACTCATATCCCAACCTTGGATAGCGTCACAATGACACTATCGATTTTACTATCGCTTGCGAATATGGCGTCCCTACGGAGAGTGCGGCTTAGGTGAATTCCTGAAAAGTCACAAGATAAAGGCTCAGTACCAAATTCTATAGTTGAATTTTTAACTCACGAAGTTCAATAGGAGCCATTCGATATGAGATTTTAGAAATGAGTTTTGTCTAGGGTTGAAAGTCGATACAAAATTTAATATCGGTCTTTGGGAGTAAAGCAAGAAATTCTTGAGAAAATCGTCGGGAAAAAATCAATAACAATGAGAATATTATTCAAATCGGCGTGTCTTTATTCAAATCCATAACATGGACTAAGAAAACTTGACATCAAGTAATAAGCGAATGACTTCATGGCTTGATATGAAAATGTTTGATTCTGATGGTTTGATTGCTTGAATTGAATAATGAGTTGCTTAGGAATATGAAAACTATGACCTTAAAAGTAATCAATTTGGCGTGATGAGTAGTTAACCTTAAAGTCACATCAAAAGCAAATATCTCTATAGAAATAAGGTTAACGGGTAATGTGATAGTGCTGACTTGAATCAAGCAAGATTTTTAAACAACGGATGTAATGAAAGTTTCTCCTAACGAGTCTCCATAAATAGGTCAAAATCTAATTTCTCCGTAGTCGAGTTCAAACGTTGGCCAATGAGCAAAGAGATAAAAGAATGGGTAGAAGCAGGTATCTAGTAAGGTATAAACGCAAGAATTTATAATTAACTAACCCGTGCTAACCGTTCGGGGTTCTCGCATTTTGACCGGTCACGACAAAGCGCTCTTCGAGAATCGTTGACTTTGACTTTTCTTGGACATCTTTTTGAGTCACCATTTCATTTGGGTAGGTTTCGATATCGTCTGATCTCGGCGATATGTCCTTCCTTTCCACAATTATAGCATACCTTAAAGCTGTTGTGGGCGGTTTGGTGATATGTCCCTCTTCCCGCATTTGTAACATCTCGGTGGGTGGTCTTTCTCCTCCCTTGGAACTAGTTTCTTCTTTGGCTTGGCGTCTTCACATAGTCGTTATTGAATCTCCTCTTTTAAAATCTCCTCCCAACTCGCTTCTTATATTTTATGGCCACGATTACCACGAGTGGTTACTTAGCCTTTGTCAGTATTCTTCTTTCTCTCTTTGGTTATCGTTATTACGATTATTCTTATCTTTGGTATGATCTGGTTATGGTCCCTCGGTTGAGCGATACTCGTTATCTCGCTCTAACAATTTGAGCCACATTTACAAACATCTGAATAGAGAGAAAATTTATGAGAAATGAGATCTTGGCGTATCTTGGGTTTCAAACCTCTCGAAACATCCGCGTCATACGTTCCTCATTCTCCACCAAATGAGGTCTGAACACGGATAACTCCATGAACCGCCCTCGTCTTTGGGACAATCATGTTATTACTGCTCAATCTAATAAACTCCACTTCCTTCGTATAGACGAATACTTTCGGGGAAGTACTTGTCATTAAGCTATTTCAACGTCTCCGGCTGTCTTTGAGTCAATTTGAATGGAGTGCTTCATGATTCCTGATGTCTGCCTATACGGAACATAAAAGTAGCGAATGGAACTTTACATTCCTTCGTGCATCAAGACATCGAATATCTTGGTAATTTAGCTTGACCCATGTTTCGCCGTGATGGGATCGGCTTTCCCAGTTCTGGTGGTCCCGACTCTTT
>CM035161.1:11646437-11779224 GCA_020205615.1 Panax quinquefolius
TTTAATTGTTATCTTTCTTCCTCTGCAAATCTTTACTGGTACATAAGTTAAAATAATGAATCATATTGAAACAAAATAGAAACCTACTTTATTTCACAGTTTACAAGATGACAAATGGTTGTATATGCATCAGCAAGTTTTTGTAAGCAATGTGTCACGTACTGAGTATGCTTGTACTTCTATTATGCTAGTACATAGCCTTAAAAATCTCAGATTGCAAGCAAGAGAAAGTATTTATTTATTTTTTTGTTATGTGATGATTTGGGTCACTCAGAATATAGAGTAAGTTATCTTCTTGAGAAGCAATGACTGCAAAGAATTCCATTCTAGGGTGATAGATGAATTAGTTACTAGTACACTTGACAATGAATTGACTCTTTTCCTTTACACGATCCTTCAGTTTTATGGTTAAGAATTAATAGAATGCAGGAAATCAAAAGCACTCGGTTACAGTTTTGTTTCTTATCCTCTTTTTCAGGATACATATTAACTATAGTCTACAGTGTGCTTACCACTTTGAAAATGGAAAACACGTTCTTAAAAGTCTTTTCCAAATAGTAGCTTTATTTATTTATTTTTAAAGTATAAAACCATCTCTAGATTACACATAAAAGCGTACTCAACGGTCTTTTTAGGTAATTCGGATCTAGAGAATACAAGGTTGAAACTGGAATTCAATATGGAAAAGAATATTTCATGGAGTTCTACCATTGCATTATTATAATTGCCTTTTTTAAGATGCAGTTTTGTACCTTTTGGTGACTTCTTTTCTACTTAAGATATTCTTTAGTTCACTTGTTGTCTTGCTTTTGCATTTGTTTTTCTTTTTCTTTTTTTTTTTGCAGGTTTGACAAAAGAATTACTGTTTTTGCCGAAGAAAAATTCCAGAGAGACGGAATTCAGCTAAAAACTGGATCAATGGTTGTAAAAGTAACTGACAAGGAAATATCTACTAAAGAAAGAGCCACAGGAAAAAACGTCTCTATACCATATGGAATGGTTGTCTGGTCAACTGGTATAGGAACTCGTCCAGTAGTTACGGATTTTATGAAGCAAATTAGTCAGGTTTGTTAACCTCTAGCCTTCTCTGATCATTGGCTCTCACTTTTTTTCAAGTCGCCGTTAGGCATAACTCTTTGTTCTGAAATAGCTTTTGCTTCCCAAATGTAAACTTCTGCAAGCCACCACTAACAAGTGTAAACTTCTATTCCCTGGAGATAGGCTAATAGGCGAGTTTTAGCAACTGATGAGTGGCTGCGAGTTGAAGGAACCAATAGCATATATGCTTTAGGTGATTGTGCCACAATAAATCAACGTAGAATCATGGTATGTCTCTCTGCAAGTTTCCGTGGAATGAGCTTCCATACAGAGCATTTGTTAAATTTATCACACATTCAAGGGTTAGCGAGCCTTATGTAACTCTTGTATTTTCATTTCAGATCTTCATCATAAGTTTTTCAAATCTTTTGCAGTGATTTTCTTGGTTTTTTGACAAATAAAATTCAGATCATTAAGGGAAGGGATTGTTTATAGTATATTTATTTTAAAATTTTAATTTTGTATGTTAAACAGATATTTATGTTCTGACCCTTTTTTAAGAGCCTGTGAACAGATGACTGATTTTTATTTGTTTTCAGGAGGATATTGCTGCAATATTTAACAAGGCACACAAGAATAAATCTGGTACCCTGAACGTTGAAGATTTTACGGAAGTCATTGATGATATCACAGAAAGGTATCCACAAGTGGAGCTGTACATGAAGAGGAAGCAGTTTAAAAGTTTTGTTCAATTGTTGAAGAATTCTGAGGCTGATAAAGAGTTGGATATCGAAAAATTCAAATCAGCTCTTTCTGAAGTGGATTCACAGATGAAAAATCTTCCTGCCACAGCACAGGTAAATTTAAAGCAACTCATTTCTGGTACTGTTTTCTACTGCTTCCTCATATCTTCCTTTTCAGTGTTATGATATACTCCTACTTTAGGTAGCTGCTCAACAAGGTGAGTACCTTGCCAATTGTTTCAATCGCATGGAGCAGTGTGAAAGGGATCCTGAAGGACCAATGAGGTTCAGGGGATCCGGGAGTCATAGGTTTCATCCATTTAGGTATGAACACTTCACTAGTTCAGGCATGAATAATTGAAACCCTAATCGCTACAGCTTGTAGCTTATGAAAGGTAAGTACTTTCAATACACATAAATTACATATTACATTATCCAGTAACATTGAATAAAAAAGAAGAGCAAAATAGCCAACCAAAGGGGTATTCAGTGGCTAGAATTTTCTTGTCCATGGCTTAACTTTTGTTGGTTTATGTTACTTAGGTACAAGCATTTTGGCCAATTTGCTCCATTGGGTGGAGAACAAACTGCAGCTCAACTTCCCGGAGATTGGGTATCGATTGGTCATAGCACCCAGTGGCTCTGGTATTCAGTCTATGCCAGGTACTACTAGTCTGCATGGCTTAGAATGTGCCTGGTTGTGTAAATTTGTACTTTTGACATGTTTATGCTGTATTATTAATATAAATGTTTGGTTTCTCCAAAATTTCAGCAAGCTAGTCAGCTGGCGCACAAGGGTGTTGGTCATATCTGACTGGGGAAGGAGATTCATTTTTGGACGGGACTCCAGTCGAATCTGAAACTGGGGATGCATACTCTAAATTTTGTCACTGTTACTCAAGTGTTGTTTGTTCTAAATTGTCATTTAGGCTTTACAAGCTTATTTCACTGTTCTACAAGAAGAATGTTTTAGAATCTGCAAATTTTGAGTCAATAGTTCAAAATTTGTGACATTTTTGTAACTACCATTTCAATTCAACCTTTTATGTGTCAAGCACAGCATTCATAAGAGGAAGCTCAGATTACTGATATTTGTTTTATTTATTGTAAACTTCATATATGAATGAATAGTCATTGTTTGAGTTGGCAGGATCAGTTTATCATGTAGAATGTTTTATGTGTGCACAAAGTATTTTGACTAGAGATGTATATGTGAATTGAATCACTCATTCACTGGATACCAAGAATCACTTTATAAGGCAAATCCAACTGTTGAAGTAGTGTCTAGTCCCAAAACTTCCATACAAGTACTAATGTTGTAGTTCTAAATTTCATTGACCAATGATACTTGGCTGATAAGTGTGAATTAATCAGTTTTTCAATGTATCAAAGATTGTTGACAAATCATACAAATAAATGCTAGGAATTTCGTTTGGGAATCAGGTTCAAATACTAGAAAATACCAGTTAGGATAGAATATATACTGATGAGAGCATAAATCTATAAGCTAGCATGGTAACCAACTTACTTCATGGTAACCGGGTGCACCAAAAAGGATTCTTTTAAGTCGGTGTTCATTCTCTTTAAAAAGTTTGTCACATTCATAAGATGGTCCCATTTTCACCAAATCAGATTGAATTTCCAAATTTCAACTCAAAGTTGCAAGTTTTTCATAAGGAAAAATAAATAAAGATTCTCACTTTCATGCAGTAACATCCAAGAAAGCAAAGTATAAAGTTTCTCACTTTCAGGAATCATTAGAAAGCAAGAGAAAAGTTCATTCCATTATGAGACACTGAAGACAGAATGCAACAAAATTTTACAACCAACCTATTTAGAGGAAGCAAAAGCAAGCTTTGTTTCATTATCACTCAAATCAAAGTAATTAATAACATGAAGCGGGAAAAAAACAACTATATCACTTGGAGGAAGCACAAGAATGCTTATCCCATTAAAGAAGATCAAGTCTCACTCATCACTGACCTGAATTTCATACCAGGAACTAAGAAAAGCGAACACCCTCAATTTCCATTTTGTTCCTCTTCAAAATCTTCTTCTGCAAAACTGAGTGCTTGACAAACTGATGGTTCCACATCTCCATCATTGCAAAAGTATGATTTCTTTCCTATCAATTCAGCCACTCTCTTTGCAGGTCCAGAGTCCCGGGGTGTTTCAATGGCGTACCGGGCAGTTCTAATCCTCGGAAGCATATCAGGCACTACAGAAATGGATGGTTGGGATTTCTCAGTCTCCAAATTCCCACAAACCACAATCTCACTTGGAACTTCCCATTTCTTCTTCACCCGGCTTTCAGTACCTTGATTTCGAATCGTTTCAGATGAAACCCGCTTTTTATCACACCTCTTATTCTCATCCTTATCATTTTCTGGCAAAGACCTCTTTCTCAGAGCAGACTGAATTGTACTCTGATTATACCGGCTCGCAATGACTCTACCAGGTTTCTGTGATTTCTTAGCAGCAACCGACTTTTCCCCATCTCTAAAAAGCTTCTTCGGCTGAATTGATGAAAGAACCACGTCTTCTTTCTTCACAGCCTTTCTTAATCCAACTATAGTTGCAGCTTGTCTTGGACCTTGAGTTTTACAAAGGGCTTTTCTTGATTTAGGACTAAGACTCAAACTCTTACCCCTTTCTTTAATCACTTTCTCTTCATCAATGTCTTGCAGCTTCCAAAAGCATGATTTTCGCCTACTCTGTATCGGTTGAACAGGGGTGATCTCTAGCTTACCTAATTGCCGCGGTTTAGCTCCGGCAATAATCTCCGATGGCCCCATACTCATACCCCTACGCCCTCCGACAATAATCTCCCCTGGACCCATACTAACACCCCTTCTCTGGACCTTTGCTTTAGCACTCCACAGCAAATTTTCTTCACTCCTTTTCAATTCCTCTGAATTCTTAATATTCTCATTCTGTTTCTGTTCCATGAACTTAGCCGGAATTACCCTTCCACGCCTTTCACCCAATTTCACATTCTGCTCAGCCTTTTCCAGTTTAAGAACTTGTAATCGCGATGACAACCGGCTAATTTCCTTCTCAATCTCCTCAATCTCCGAATCGATTTTCTTTTCATCGCGAACTAGTTCTTCACTACCACTCTTTGAAACCGGCTTCTCAACAAGACCCTGTTTGGGAAGAGGCTTGATTGGCTTCATTGTCGAGTTTTGGATCGCGCCATTTGGGTGAAGTGGCTTAATCTGTGCGGGGGACTTTACAGAAATGGGAGATTTGATAAGCACGGGACTCTGATTTTCTTTAGTTGAAGCAGATTCAAAAGAACCGGATCGATTTACGATTATGGGTTTAATTGGGCACCAAGAAGCTTTGGTTATCAATGGATCTTCGGATTCACCATTGTCAAATGCGGCGTTGTTCCATATTTGTAGATCTGATGCGTTCATGGCTTCTGGGTATTGAATAACACTCATTCTCTTGTAAAGAGAGTATGCAAAGTATGAGGAAAAAAAGGATTAATGGTCTTTACTTGGATTCGTGGAAGGTTGGTTCTTGAGCGTGATCAGAGAAACAAATTTGGCGAGGTCTAAATGAGGGCAAAATTTCTGTATTTTGAGTGTTTTTTTTTACCGTTGGAGAAAATCAGACGTTTGAGTACCCGCTCCATCACTGTCGTTGGATTATAAACGGCTCTTACAGACGCTCCGATTTAATTTAAACCATAATTTTTGGTCAATTTAATTCTTCATCACAATTTTAGGGCTTGAGAATCATGCATTAAAACTATCAAATATTTTCTAAAAATTTAAATGAAGACTGACTAATTTTTGAGTTTTTTTATTTTTATTTTTATGAATAGTCAGAATCCCAAATTCATTCAAACTTTATACCATTTCTAACTAAGAAAATAAAATATTTTAATTCTCTCAATTACTAATTAATAATTTGTGATAAATAGTTTTATCCATGGTAAAAATATTCAAACCTATAAGGTATGTATGCATACGTTAATGAACTAACATGCTTAACACAATATTGAAAAAGATGAATAGTAGGTTCATAATTGGAATATGGCTAGTAAGAACAATAGATTTAATTATAGAGCTAAATATATTTTGTTTTTCCAAGTATCATCCCTTTTATATTTATGATCCTAATGTTTAAAATCTTATATTAGTATACTCCAAGTACATTTAAATAAACAAAAGTAATCTTAAAAAAAAATTCGGTCAAAATGCTGATGTGGCACCAAAATGTTGTGTATTTCACTGTATTTATAATTTAAAGTATATTTGTAGTGTATTTTATCAATTAAATCAAATAAGTGTATATATGTATTTCCCTCCAATTGACATCATTATTTTTCTTCCAAATTCAATACTTATTTCTCTCCATCAATTTCGGTCCAACAGACTATTGACCATCTCCTATATAACAACTCTCACGGTGGAAATAAAAAAAGGAGTAGAAGATAAGTGCAAAGGAGAAGAAACAAAAGGTGCACAAAAGAAATATATTTGGGAATTTTATGGCTGCAATTTTGTGTCATTGTCATTTTCCAACTAAGACATCTTGAACTGATATAAATTTAGGTAGGACGTAGTTTCTTTTACTGGCCTTTTTAGAAGGATTTTTGCAAAGAAGAGAGAAAATTTATAGAGGAATAATATTATTGGTATTGACTATTGTAATGTGTATGAAAATAATTTCGTTAGAAATAATTTTTTTTTTGTAGTGAAAGAAAATAGTTAATATTGAGAGAAACCAAGAAAAGGGTAAACCAAAATTGGGTCAAATCAAGTTTATGGGTGTAAATGCAGAACTTACGAGTACAAAATTATTGAATGAACACGTAGAATGTCTAGAAAAAAAAAGGTATATTTTTTTTTTCAAGAGGACTTTACTCACGAGTATTTCTATAACAGAAATTCATTTTTCGTATCAATTGAGAAAAACCTATAATCTCGTATAAAGACCAAACACAATAATCTAATGGCAATATCTTTTATTTATTACACAAGATCAACAAAATTCATAATTAGTCAGGGTTAAAGTTTAACTCTTTCCTTTCTTTTTCTTTTCTCAGGAAGAGTAAAGAAAGTAACATTTGATCACACAAACAAAAGAAAATAAGTGTAATTTATTTTGTAACAATTTTGATCCGCGATTTTATTTCTTTTAAGTTTATTTCTTTTTAACTTGATCTGTTTATTGAATATATATATATTTTTTTATTTGTGACTTTCGAAAAATATATATTATTTATTTCGATCGAAATTTTTAAAAAGTATATTATTTTAAGTGTAATTTAAATACATATATAAAAACAGGTATTCGAATTAAAAATATTCAATATTTAATTGATTTAGTATCCAAGTCATTGTGCAAGAGTCGTCCAATCAGACTACAGCCAAGCCCCGTCGTGAAAGCCCTAGGTCTTCCATGCCACTTCAAGTTAGAGAAGGATAACCCAAAACAAAACTTAAATCCATTAAATTGAAACGACATAATACAAAATGGTAAACGACAGTAAGACAAACAGTTATACAAGGGAGGACTGACTCAGCGAGTTGTCTCCGGCGATCAATTCTCCGATCAGGTATGTGTTCCCTACCTAAACCTAATTATTCGTCACTTAATCACTGTTTGGACACTGAGAAAACTGATGATAGTTCTTAAAACTAATCTTTTGTCATCAGAGTTTGAGGTATCTCAATTGGATTTTTTTGCTAATGCTTTTCAGATTATATAATTTCCGCATAATTTATGAATATATATAATGTATGTGTTTTTAATTTAATTATTTCAGTTCAGGTTTTTGTTTCTCACTTATGCAAAAATCGCATGAAATATTCTGTAATTAATTGTTAGGTTTGAGAATTTGATTCAGAATATGGAGGCTGGAAGACAAGTGTTTTCTGTAGATCTTCTAGAGAGATATGCAGCAAAGGGACATGGAGTTATTACATGTATGGCTGCTGGAAATGATGTCATTGTTCTGGGAACTAGTAAAGGTTGGGTCATCAGACATGATTTTGGAGTTGGACAGTCTTCTGGTATGTAATTTTGAACCATTAATCCCCATTAATTTTCCTATATGACTAAATCATGCACCGGAGTCACCACATACTCTTATTTTATTGGCCTAGCATGATTTTGGTACTTTGGTTTACTAACATGATACTTGCATTGTGGAACTCTAATTTTGGCAACCCAATTTCTTTTCTATTTATTTATTTATTTTTTATGTTTTTAATTTCTACCTCTAATTGCACTTATATAAATATCTTAATTAGTATTAGATGCTCAAACATCACATTGTTGATGTAACTAAAAATTATCTCTGAAACTTTTCACGCTTTAGCCTATTGAGCATATCAGGTTATTGAATCTGTTCCATGAATTGAAACGTTTTGTGTTCAGGTAATATATGAATGCACATGCATTGTTTGTGTGCGCGCACACATCATATTATGGAGATGTTGTATGATTAACTGAGTTTTGGATATACACCTATTTGAGCTATTTTGATTTGGAGATCCTATAAGGTTCTTCCAAATTCCAATTGCCTTTATGTAGACGGGGAGTTCAATTTGAGTTATTGGTTCTATTTCAGTATTTGGAGTTGAGGTGAAGCTATAATTGCATAGTTCATTTTTGTGAAGAGTTTTTGACCTTTTGTTGTAGTTTACTTTTGGACCATAGTCATTTTTTAAATTTACTTTTTTGAATATTTTGTGTATGTATGTATCTCGCAATCTGGCAATTATTTTACTTATATATAGATCTGATATGAAAATGTGTGCTTTGTAGCCAAAGCATGTTACTTATTGGGTGTATGACTTATTACATTTAAAGTCTGATGGCATTGTGTTATACTGTTATACATAAGTCAAATTAATATTTTAGAAATGAAATTAAATATCATCTTGGGTGGAAATGGTGGAACAATATATTCTCTGGAAATTTACTATAGGGATAATATTTTTCATCAGAACTCTTTACGCTACTATATCAATGGCATTAATAGTTTAAAATGGGGATGTCTTCTTTTAGTGGCAAATTGAACTCCGTATTTCACTTGTGGACCCAGTGTTTTCGTGAAATTAGCTTTTCCACTAGAATATATATATATATATATATATATATATATATATATATATATATATATATATCAGTTTTCGCCATTTCTGACCACTAGATATATATATATATATATCAGTTTCGCCATTTCTGATATTTTTTTAAAAAACATTTTATGATACACGTCACGACTCTTACAATTGGATAAGTAATGGCCATGATCATATCCATTCTATGTGACTTAACTATTTTTTGAGAGTTACCATTAAGGACCGGAGGGTAAAATGCAAAGTCGACCATTGAACTTTAGGGGTTTTTGGGTATTGAGCCCTTTTCTTTTGGTCAAGTTTAATAAATTGATTCTTCATCTTTTTTATTAAAAAATTTGGACTTTGAGCCAGATGGAATTTGCGAAGATTATAATAATTTATCTTATTAATCTTAATCTTAATATTTGCCTACATTACATTATTCTTTTATGGCGCCTACATATTATATATATGACGTGGATATTTTAATTTTTTTTTTACAGATAATCTGATGTGGCCAATTTTTGAATTTTTCCCAAAAAAAATGTATTATTAACCAACTACTTTGTACGAAGGTACATTTGATACCATTTACTGATTTGAAGATCCGATCGAAAACAGAATCTCAAGTTTGGAAAAATGGCCTCGATGATGACCAAGGAGATGAGCTACATGGCCTACCAGATATTATGATTTTGCAAGGATTAATAGTAGTACTAATAATAATAATAACAATAATATAATACTAATACTACTAATAATAATAATAATAATTATAATTATAATAATAATAATACTAAATAATAATAATAATAATAATAATAGTAGTAATAAATTAATAATAATAATAATAATAATAATAATAATAATAATAATAATAATAATAATAATAATAATAATAAAATATAATAATAAAATAATAACACCAATGTTTTAATATAACAACTAACTAAGAAATGAAGTTACTGTGTATTTAATGTGTGTGGTTATATGTCAATAACTTGAGTAGTAGTAGTAGTAGTAATTTGGGGAGATCTGTTTTATTTAATTTGGGGATCTAATTGTTTAGTTATAAATATTACAAATTTCCAAGCTTGAGGTTCCAAGTTCAAATCTTTGCAGCTACATGTTTATGGAAAAATTTCAAAAATGTCCACGTTATAGCTGCCATGTGTAAAATAAAATTAAAATATCACGTCATGAATGGTCCCTATATATATATATATATATATATATCAGTTTCGCCATTTCACAAGTGAGTAATGGCCATGATCATGTCCATTCTATGTGACTTAACTGTTTTTGAGAGTTACCAGGACCAGATGATGTAATTGGCTACATTCTTCAACACTTTCTATATACATAGTCCCTAAAATTTCTTCTTGGGTCGTAGTGTGTGTAAAGTGTGAACAACTAAAAATAACTTTATTCTGTTCTCTAGAAATTTGTACTCCATGTTTAAATTTGTAGTGTAGAATGAATAATGCTACTTGAAATTGGCTTACTGAATCTGGTATTCTGGTTATGAGCCCGGACAAGCTAGCTTTTTTACTGAGGCTATTGACTCTATTAGTTGAGCTTGGTATATGGTAATGTGAAGTTTGATAAAAATCTTGGTTATATTTTCTGAGTGGAGGTTGTCAAGTTGAGTCACTGAGCGGAACTATATTGCCAAACTGGCTTAGAGAAGCTTGTGGTTGGATTGATCTCAACAGTGATTCAAGTCTTCCAGCTGAAGCATATAAAATTAATAGGCAATTCGTTCTATTTACTTACTTGTCGAGTCTTCTGGAGATGTAGGAACACTTTATTATCTTGATCATTCATATTATAGATATTGATCTCTCTGCGGGTGCGGGTCGTCCTGGGGAACAATCTATCCATAGAGTTTTTGTTGATCCTGGTGGGAGCCATTGTATTACAACTGTCGTGGGTAGTGGTGGTGCTGATACATTCTATACACATGCGAAATGGACCAAGCCCCGAGTTTTAAACAAACTGAAAGGTCTTGTAGTAAATGCAGTTGCCTGGAATAGGCAACAAATAACAGAAGGTAAAATACATGGTTATCTGTGATTAATTTAGTTGCCACTGAATTTCCCCCTTGTGGATTTATTCTTTTTACTTGTATGCATTGTGTTTCCAGCTTCTACAAGGGAGGTGATTCTTGGTACAGACAACGGCCAATTGCATGTAATTGCTGTAGACGAAAAGGACAAGAGGGAGAAGTATATAAAGTTTCTTTTTGAACTTAAAGAACTACCAGAAGCTTTTACAGATCTACAGGTACTTACCTTCCCCTTCTTACGAACATGTAAGCATTTCTTCTCTCTCCTAACTTGGGTAAACATTGTTAGTTGTGCTTTATGCATCGAATTGTTCTGAATATGGGTCATTGGACTTCTGTATGACAATTCTACATCTGTTAATATGATTTTAATAGGATTTTTTTTAGAACTGGATTAGGAACTTAAAGTTTTCCCCTTAAATTTCTGTATCTGCAGATGGAAACAGCTAGCATAAGCAATGGAACTAGATACTATGTAATGGCTGTTACTCCTACACGACTCTATTCTTTCACTGGAATTGGGTTGCTGGATGTAAGTCCCTATCCAGCTCTTGTTTTTATGTCACTGTTTACTTAATTTGTCGACTCTTATGCAAATTAACATTTACATGCGCCTTCTGAACTTATTAAATGCTTGAATTTGAAAATTTGATATATATGCTCATATATCAGCTGGTCACAATTCTGTACCTGAAACTCATTCCAGATTGTTAACTTGAACTTGACCATGAAAGTAACAAGTGTATGAACTTGACTTTCTTTTACCATATAATATACTTGTATTAGTGTGTCAATTTTTTTAGGTCTTTGGACTACGTAGTGCAAGTGGTAGTCACTGAATATATAGATTCAAGTCTTTGCAGAACTAAATTTCCATATCTGTTTACCAATTTACACGGAATTAATTTTTATGTTTCCTATTCTGATAAATAAGGCTCCATATAATTTGGAAAAACTGGGGTAGATATAAATATGCATGAAGTATACAAGAGCTAGGGATGACTCAAAACCTGATGGTTAAACTAGTTATTGAGGTTGTAGGATTTTCCTTCCTCTTTATTTAGTTATTGAGTGTGAGTTTTGTATTTTTTGAGACTTACTGTGATGGATTTTCATTTTACTTGTATTGTTATCCCCCTTATTGTAGGCAAAAATCTAAGTTTTTCAACTCAAGTTCCTCGCTCCCTTTGTATTATTGGATTGAGACCTAAAGAATGAGTCTGTTTTGGCTTCAACGGATTATTGTTACTTCTTAAATCTTTATATAATTTTCCATATTTTGCTTTGGGCTCCTACACCCTCCTTCAGTCTATAAGGTGCTTGTTTATATCTAATCGAGAAGACTGGCCAAAGAATAATTAATATTAACAAGTTGTTAAGTCTTATTAGTGAGGAGTCTTTGGGTGCTTTAGCCGATAAGGTGTTGTTTATATTGCTATTTTTGATGCATTGATTGAGCAAGTTGTTAAGTCTTTGGTGCTTTAGAGTGGGTTGTTTTGCTATTTTTTGAGGTGATGATTGGCTTTTTAGTGACCAGTGCATGTCTTTTGCTATGGGACAGGGTCATATACTTGGTTTCTTTTTGGTCTTCAGCGATGGGTGCTTGTGGTAGGATTAATTTTCATTTTAATAGTTATAGAGGGGGACCTGAGCACTGCCTGTTTCTAAGGCTTTTGTAAATTTTCATTTTTATAGTTTTGGAGCATATTCTCTCTCTTTCTCTCTCTCTACCCTATCTCTATTATGATCAAAATTTTCTTATCTATTTAAAAAGTCTCCCCAATGGGGTTATTAAGCACTCATTCAATTCTGAAGCTTAAAGTTGATAGGGATCTTTCTATCCTAACTTGGTCCCCACATCACATTCCTCTCTTACTTAAATTATCTGGTGTCTGCTGCCTCACACTTTCATTTTGTTTGTTGCACATCAGCACAGAAGTTAACACATCATGCTTAGAAATTAAAATCTTTCCCTCCTGCAATGGATCTAGAATTGAGATTAAGGAATGGCATGAATCTAAAAATACGTTAGTTTGATTGTATTCTGTTATAATACCTCCAGGGTCTTGTTTGGTAGTCTGTTAATCCTTTTTGGATGTTCCAAAACACTGTCCAAAATTTGGTAGTCTGCTTACTTTAATTAAGAATTATCCTTTGTTGCTTTTCATGTATTGGTAGACTGTCTTTGGGAGTTATTTAGATCGTGCGGTGCATTTTATGGAACTTCCAGGAGATATACCAAACAGGCAAGCACACCTTTTATTCATTAATTTAAAGTTGATGTTTTACATTATACTGCATAAAATTGCAAACATTAGAGAAGGTTATTTGCTTTACAGTTTACACTCCTGGTAATATCTCTTAAATTTAAAAACCTGAAAAAAGATTGCTTTTGCTGTATGACTATGCTAAAACTCATTTGAGCATTGATCGTTTGCAATTTGATCTATAAAGGTAGACATTCTGTGGAGAAACTTGGCTGATCAAAGCTATACCTTTTGTTTTTGTAAAGAATTTTATGTTTGATTACTGGCCTCTGTTGGAACCCCAGTGAGCATCTTGCTGGTAAAATCTAACTAATCCAAATGAATTTTCCCCATCAATTAAACTGGCAAAGGTAAAAAAAAGAAAAAACCCAGAAAAGTTTGATTGCATGTGTTGGATGATGTTTAATACTTTAATTATTTGTAGGCTTTCCATTTGACTTGAATTAATTCTGTGTATTAGTCACATCTTATAGAGCTTTCTACCTACCTTCCCCCACCCTTTTAATTGTATGTTTGTTCAATCTCATTTTAGTTGAATGCTGATTGATTCATGTGAATATACCTCAAGGCTTGAAATCAGTTCTTTGAAACAGAACAGTGAGCATGGTTATATCAGTTCAGTTTCTTATTTTTCATCTTTAAAAGCAAGTCTTATTTAGTAGCAGATTCTACTATAAAATAACAACCAAAATACTGGGCTCTGTAATCATTTATTAAAATCCAAATTAATTATTAGAAATTATGTCTCAAATTTAAACTGATTTCGTTATTCGTTTCTCGCAGTGAATTGCATTTCTTTATCAAGCAGAGACGATCTATACATTTCACATGGCTTTCTGGAGCAGGTATCTACTATGGTGGCCTAAATTTTGGTGCACAGCATAGGTACAGGATGTAATTCATGGGTTGGTTCTATTTATGATATGACAAATGATGAAATATCTGTAGTTGTTGCTTTTAGGTATTAAATTGGTGACATTGTAAATTTGTCCTGTAATGTTCTGATAATAGTAGAAGTAGTTCTATAATTTTTTTTGATCAAATCCTTTTTGAAACCTCATTGGTAGTTCACCTAATGGGGATGAAAACTTTGTGGAGAACAAGGCCCTTTTGGACTACTCAAAGTTAAGTGAAGGGGCTGGAGCTGCTAAGCCTAGTTCCCTGGCAGTATCTGAATTTCACTTCTTGTTACTCATTGGAAATAAAGTTAAGGTGAGTCTTTAAATACTCGCTGTTTCTGTGAGATTCTATTCTCTATCATCTGATTTATGATTATGAATTACATGTATTACTATTATAAATACCAGGTTTATAGATTCCCATTCCTTTTGTGATGTGACCGAGATATTACTACAATTGATAGTATGAGCTTATCATGCTTGCAGAACAATTTTCTTATTACGTATTAGATGCTTACTGACCTTGGCCCATTTTTCTTCTGTTTCTGCTATGTCTTATAGGTTGTAAATCGTATTAGCGAGCAAATTGTTGAAGAACTTAATTTTGATCAAACATCAGAATCAGCTTCAAGGGGTATACTTGGGTTATGCAGTGATGCCTCTGCTGGATTGTTCTATGCATATGACCAAAACTCAATCTTTCAGGTTTTGCCTATAATTATGATGTCCTTTTGGAATTCAACAAAGTGTGCGCATTGTTATATTTTCTTTACTTACTGAATTTTGGAATAAAATCAGGTGTCTGTAAATGACGAAGGCCGAGATATGTGGAAGGTGTACCTGGACTTGAAGGAGTATGCTGCAGCTTTGGCAAATTGTCGTGACCCATTCCAGAGAGACCAAGTCTATCTAGAGCAGGTCAGGATTTGTTAACTTAATTGCAAATAAACATTTCACTTCTAAGTATTTGCTTCATTTTTTTCCCTTTTTGTCTATAAGCTTCATCTGTAACTGGTGTTATTATTGCAGGCTGAAGTTGCTTTTTCTGCCAAGGATTTTGTCAGAGCAGCATCTTTCTATGCAAAAGTGAGTTGCATCATATTAGTTTGTGATGTGCAATACATTAGTCTAGTTGCTTATTGAGCGCTACTCATTTGGTCCTTACTATTTATATTATCAGTTAACAAAATTATTTGATAATCATCATTATCATAGTCCGTATTGTTTAGTTGTGCGGAAATCATATCTTTCCCTCAAATTTTACCATTATACCTTTTTCGATGTCAACACATGTTTAAACTAGGCACTTAGGCTAGCATCAAAGTAGCTTTCGTATATTTTGTTAACTGTTTTCTAGTAAGTAATGTCGTTTAGCTACTATTCTTCTTATAAGTAAGTTTATTCATTTTATCTTCTATGATCAATGCTATTTATGAAGAGATTGGGAATTGGTTACCATTTGCTGGTCTTTGGGAGAAAAAAGGTATCTATCATATATACTAAAGTAGAGTCCTCATGACCGCATGTTGGCACATGACATTACCTCCTTTCACCTTTGTATTTGTCATTTATCTTTTTCCTTCTTTATTTTCCAATTCTTTGTCTCCAATAACTTTAGTTAAATTTAGCAATAAATAAATAACTTTAGTTACAAGTTATGACACATCTTTTATCCAAATTCTAATGACCAGAGGGAAGTTTTATTTGTTAAATGCAGGAAAGTTTTTGCATGATCATTTGTTTCATACATCATCCCTAAAATTTAGAATGAGACGAAGCTATAAACTTGAGAAATAATCCTCCAGTGTTTTCATTTTTTATATTTTTCCTCTTTGTTTTGTTTTTGATCGTAAAACTGGATTGGATTTAAGTTCTGTAATGCTGTTTATTTATCCGAGGAAGAACCTTCTTAACCAAGGGAATGCAATTTGCAGATCAATTATATATTGTCCTTTGAAGAGATATCCTTGAAGTTTATTACCATTGGCGAACAGGTATTTGTCATATTAGTTCATGCTTTCAGCCTGCAACACTGTTTTATTGAATGATTACCAGGAAGGGCATTACTCGTTTCAGTGGTGAAGCCAAAAAATCTATCATTAGAAGACATTTTGTTTTCAATTAGAGTGATGCTCTATGCATTTTGCATAGGGAGAAATTATATATCTTATCATCCGTTTATGGGTTAATATTTACGATAGCTCCAGTTGATATAACATATGGACCAGTTTACATATTTTGTTGCCTCTACATTTAGATGCTCATAATAGTTTTCACCTTTGATATGCTTTTTTTGAGCACAGTAACAAATGAAACTATATGACGTCTTAAATTCAAATTCAACAATTGGAAAGATCAAATCAGTATTGAATCAAATTATTTGAACTGCAGCCTGTATTTTTTGTTTGCGATAGAAACTTTACGTCAATTATTAAATCCTTACCTGAGTTTATATTTTGGGAGTCTTTGCTTCTGTGCACATCTCTCTCAACTTCCTGTTTTGCATCTTCACCTTATGTTAACTGGCTTTAATTAATATTTGTTTTTTTCTTCTCTTCTTTAGAAGTACTTTAGTCCTCTTCTTCTGTACCATTTTTAGTTTATTATTCCCTCTGTCCCAAATCACTTGTCCTCCTTGCCTTTAATGGATGTCCCAAAACCTTGTGTTTCTAATTTATGTTTATTACATTCTACCCTTGTTTTGAAAAAAGATATATGGTATGAGGTCCAATAAAGGAAAATTTGGAATTTTTACACCATTCACATCACCTTCTTAAAATGTGTGAAATCATATGGGGACAATTAATGTGGGATGGAGGGAGTAATATTTATTGTAGAAAAATAATAAAAAAATCTACCAAGGATGACTTGCATTTTCCTTGGTTTTGTTTTATCTAGTTGGCACTCTAAAAACATAGAGCTTGGAATGCCATCTTGTGTTTAAACTTTTTCCTCAATAAGCCCCCAACAAGTTATGCACCCCACATAGATGCACTCTATGTTGACTGTCTCCTGTTGCTCTCGCTCATCAGTTCACATCCTTGAAAACTCAAGTGTAACATGGTGTTACCTTTTCAGATGGCAAATGGATTTCATGTTTGTTTTGTTTCTCTTAACAATCAGCAGGATAGATGTCTTTTTTTGACAATTGTTCAAAATGGGTATGCTATTTACACTGTACGTGTCTTAGAATTTTGAGAATTCTATGGGCTTACTTGAGTGGTTGACCCCACTAGACTGACTCGTGATATAGTGCTACCTATTTTGGATTAATATACAAAATATCTAGCTGTATATGTTTCCAATCTCTAACAGATACTTTTCTGGTTTATGGAGCTTAGCTATATATTATGTTTTGTACATAGTCAATGTGAGTTTTTATTTTTGGGTAAGCCAGTACATTGATTAATGTTCCTTAGGTATTTCATTCTTTTCTTTATAAGCTATGAACCTGAATGGAGTTTTTATACTCTTGTTGTGTATGGCTGGGGCTAATAACTGAGGACATGACCTATGTCGGGGAGCTAGTGTAGAAACATAATCTGCATATGAAAGACCTTGTAGGTTGTTTCACCCTTTTGCTTTTTTTTAATATCTATTTTTTTTATCTTTTACTTTTTAATTATATATTTGTATGTTTATTGTTCTTTATATATTATATATATTTTTCCTTGCATTATATCCTTTGTACTGTACTTTAGTTATTTTATTAGTTTCTTATTTCTTATTTCCTAATTTTGCACTTTTTAGTTATTTATTTATTGCCATGTTGTCTTTCTACTTATTCCGTTGTCATATGGGATTCATTTGCAACCTCCCATAACTAGTATGGAATATAAGACATTGAGTTGAGTATTGTATGGTTGGGTACAATTATAGCTTCTTTAATATCTGTCCCCATATTTGTAATGCTTGTTTCGAGCAATTTGTGAACGCCTATGTAACATTTTGTAGATGACGGTAAGCTTAAATGAATTTATGATCTCTAATATGGCATGTAAGTTCTACATGTTCTGCAGTGCCAGTGCCTTATAAGTGTAGTCTATCTGAGAGACTGAGTTATTGTCTGGATATGCCATTTGTGCCATATCTGACACTCAGATGTTATGATGTCAAACATAGGAAATCTGGAAATGGTGTTAAAGCAAGAGTGCCATTGTTATCTAACTTGACCTTAAGTCAGTCAATAGTGCATCACTTACGAAATAATTATTACTAGTATCTGAAGATTCTGAAAAGCTTTGAAATCCAGGTCATGGTTAATTTTCTTGGATGTTATCAGGAATATAACTCTACCTGATATGCAAGCTTATGAAATCATGTGTTTTTTTTTAACTTAATGCCAGGACTCTTTGAGAACTTTCTTATTACGGAAGCTGGATAATCTTGCCAAGTATGATAAATGCCAAATCACTATGATTTCAACATGGACAACTGAATTGTACTTGGACAAGGTTTGCTTCTTAGTGTACGTTCTCTTGGATGTTTTTTGAGTAGCTTTTTGATGACTTTTCTGCTTAACTTTTTTTAATGCAGCATGAAATAAACATCTCAACATGAAACCTAATATCATATTGGAGTAACAGACTATTGATGAATTCATTTCTTAAATATCTTGGGATATTTGTATTCTTTATTATGCTTCAAATAAATGTTATATGTAAATTCCATACAGGGTACCCTAGTAATTATAGATTCATATATTTTAACTCCTAGATCAATCGATTACTGCTGGAAGATGACACGGCTTCAGAAAGTCGTAGTTCGGAATACCAATTGATCATAAAGGAGTTTCGGGCTTTTCTCAGTGACTCAAAGGATGTGTTGGATGAGGCAACTACAATGAAGCTATTAGAAAGGTTGTTCATATTGTATTTAGTTGTCATATGATGATGTTCAAATTCTTTAATCAGTGCTCTTGTAGCACCTTCCTTGCTGTTTTACATAAATTATTAAGTTATACAGCCTGCAAAACTTTGTTATTCAAAGTATTCTAAAATGGTTTATGATGTTTCTAATTCCTGCAGTTATGGTAGAGTTGATGAATTGGTATATTTTGCTAATCTAAAGGAGCAGTATGAGATTGTGATTCAACATTATATTCAGGTCCTTCACTTTTCTATTTTGTAATTTGTTTTGAAGAGTTCAACCATAGTCATCATTACGTTATGTATATACAATTTTAGTTTTTGCTCAGCAAGTTGTTCACGTGTTTGCATTTGATTTGGGTTTTGGTAAATCAAATTATTGACAGGTTAATTTGTGTGTATGCAACTATGTATGTATGCATTAGTGCTTAACGTCATCATGAAGAGGTACTGTGAGACCAGGACCACTATTATTTTTTATTTATTTAGTAATGGGATATAAGTGAAATAAAAAAATAATTTGAAAGGTACTGCTCTCACATGATCATTCAAATTATTTTTTGATGCTTGGTTGCATCGGACCAAGATTTGATGCTTTGATATGTTGATTTGTTACCAAGCTATAGCTTAGATGGTATAAGACCTTCCTTAACATGGGAGTAATCTGTGTTTCCAATCTAAGTGGAGGCATTATCTTGTAGCTGCACGGCTTTATTTCCTTTTAGGGTTTGAGAGTGCTTTCTATGCCCCCTCTACCCACTAAATAATGATCTGTGCCCCTAAACCCACTAAATAATGATACATAAACACACATACACACACGTGTGTATATATATATATATATATATATTATATTTTAATGATGCTGTGATCCCCTAGTTGATTATTATTGTGAAAAGACGTACTCATTTCTAGATGTTAGTTTGATATCTAATGGCTTTTAAACTTTGCTGTCATATATGCATCCAAAAAAATTCATAGTTTTATATCAAGAAAAGAAGAATTTTGTGCGCAGAAGTTTCATAGTTCAATGCATTTCTATTAGGCTTATTTAAAAATAAAGAAAAGGAATAATTAAATCTGATATGTACTTAAACTAGTCAGTACTGATTCAACTTTGAAGAACATGAATTCTACATTTTATCATGGGTTTATCTGAGGTCTTACTTTTGATCGGAAGAAGGTTTTAGTTATTATACTTGTACGAGGTAGTGTTTTATACACTGAATTGATATGGAGATAACTTGATACTGTTTTTTTAAATAGTTTATTGTTATCTAGATTCAAATCTTATCATTTTGTTTCTTCTTTAGCAAGGTGAAGCAAAGAAAGCACTGGAAGTTCTTCAAAAACCTGCTGTTCCTCTAGATCTTCAGGTATGCACTGATTTGAACATTGGAATTAGGGTCGAATTTTTTTGTCATAGTGCACCAGGGATAAGAGTGCAAAATGAGTCAAGCAATCATCCTCTTCTTCCTCGCTTTTGTTTATTCAAATGGACTTGATTCTTTGTTCTTGTTGTTACTAACGTACTATCACTATACCATCGAATGACAAAGACATTGTTGAGAAAAATATCCTCTTTTTATTTGGTTTATTACCTTTGCCATATATTTGATATGCTGGGAACTTCCCTTCTGCAGAAGTTGTATTCTTATATCCAACATTGTTGCAAGGTAATACACTTAGGTTATATTGCAGTACAAGTTTGCACCAGATCTTATCATGCTAGATGCATATGAAACTGTCGAGTCATGGATGATCACTAAAAATCTGAACCCAAGGAAGATGATTCCTGCAATGATGCGTTATTCAAGTGAACTGCATGCAAAGTAAGGCTGTACCTGAATTTGAATATATGTTTATGCGCTTTGAGGTACCATTGTTTTTCCCTCAAAAATAATAGGTTCATAGGTTACTACATTATTTTCTTATGGAGTTGATTTTGGTGAATGATGCATAGAATATCGGATATTACCTATTAAAAAAGAATATTGGACTTAACTTTTATATCTTTACTCTTAATATGTGATGACTAATGACACATCAAGTTTCCAATCACTTTAGGATTACACCGAGGATTGGCGTTAAGTCCTTATCTATTACCATTGTGGATGAGCTAATAAAAGACATGGGATGAAGTGACATGGTGTATGTTTTTAGTTGATGATATTGTTAGTTGATAAGATTAGGTTAGGTGATGCTAAGTGGGAGATATGGAGAAGTACGTTGGAATTTAAGGATCTAAATTAAGTCACAGTAAGAAAGAAATGCAAACATTGTGAATATGTCGAAATAAGAGGTGCACAGAAAGGATGCTTTTAAGCACTTGTGATCAATACCACATAAAGCGCAAGTTGTTAATGAGGTTATAAGCCATATGATTAAATCAGAATGAGTGGAGTGGCCTTGTACATCAGTGGGGTGGTGCAATTGTAAATTCCCCTGTCAAGATGGAAGGGAAATAAAATAAGACAGCTTGAGACTAATAAATTTGTACGAAGCCTAATGTTGTAACGATACAAGGTCGGTGTCTTGGATTATGATGAAAACTGATGATATCAGAAGAAGTTTGGGGTAGCAGTGATTCAGGAGAAGATTAGGAAACATTGATTGGGATGGTTTGGTAATGTCCCACGTCGGCCTCTAAACGCACAAGTAAAAAAATGTTTATAATAGTGGATTATGATGAAAACTGAGGATATCAGTAGAAGTTTAGACAGGAAGGAGTGATAACAATCGAGGACATGACCTTTGATAAGAGTGAATGAAGGAGCAGTCCACGTATCAGATGCCGAGTTGGTTGTTCCACATTTCCCCCACTTTTTTATTTATTAGTATTATTATTATTTTATTATTAAGTTCTTTCTCCTTTTCTTTTTTTTTCCTTTGTTAGCATTTATCTTTGTTTTGTTTTGTATGTATGTTTGTACAAGGAAAAAACATGTGTCAAGCATGTGACCCGTGGGTGTCTTTTGTAATGATTTATTTCCATCTATTTCTATTTTTTATTTTATTCATATTTTTTATATATACAGTTTATCTTTTTATGGAGTTCTCCTTCTACTTTTTCTCTTACATATTGAATTCATTTTTAGTCTACCCCAACTAGTTTGGGATAATATGGATTGAGTTTAGTTAATTCTTAACATGTATATACCTTGCAATTTATTATTTGTTTCCAATTTTCTATGTATGTATGTATGTATGTATGCATGTGTATTCTAATTTAGGGATATGACAAGAATTGACAAAACTAATGAATTACTCACAGTAGTTAACACGTTTTACTAATTACACCATTGAATTTTTAATTTTTCAAATTACCCCAGTAAACTAATTATTTTGAAATTGGGTCATTCCGCTAAAAAAAATTAAACGAATGTTAATTTTTTATCGACAAAACTAATGAATTACTCTCTTTGTAGTTAGTACATTTTCTTGATTAGACCATTAAAACTTTTAATTTTTCAAATTATCCCAATAAACTAATTATTATTTTGAAATTGGTTATTAGTTAAAAAATTTAAACATACGTTAATTTTTTATCTACGTGACTGAAAAAGAAATAAAAAATCAAAAATATTACTTATGTAGCAAATAATAATAAAAACTTGAAAGTAAAAAAAAAAAAAATCAAAATATTTAGGGTACTTGGATCTCGGATGTTTATCAATAGAAGAAACTTCTCATGAATGGATCAAAAAGATAAGAGAATGAAAGCATGAATGGAAACAATCACATCTTGCATATGAGAATGAATCCACTCTTAAAAAACTCAGCTCCAATCAAATCATAAATCAATCCCAACAAAACCAATTTCAAATATTACTACTACTTGTGTGTATATATATAAATCATAGTTTTTGATTTCATCCGCGTTTAAGTGGCAATTTTAATGTAAATTTTTCACATATACCCTTAATTTGGAATTAATGAATAAAAATCCTTTTATCACACAAGAACTCTCAATTTACGTTGACGACGTGTGTCTTGACCATTAAAGTCCATAACAATAGAATTTTAACACAACATTAAATGTGGTGATAAAAATAATGAGAATGTTGTTTCTTCAAAAAAGAGTAATGATTGAATATTTATTATAAGGGCATAAAAGTAAAACATCGAACCAACTAAATTTTATAAATAGTAGAGAGCCTATATATTGGACATCTCAAAATGGAAAATTAGATATATATACACACACACCTACACACCCACATAGATAGAGAGAGAGATTGGGGGAAGGGGTGGACCTTGTGGAGGTGATCGAGAGTGAAGGAGAGGAGTTCGGAGACATAAGGCTGCTGAGAGTTGGAGGCGGAGGCGAGGAGGAAACCTACTGCAATACCATTTACTTTATTTGCTGTTGTTGTTCGTGATTCAGACTCTATTGTTATATCTAATGCTGAACTTTGAAGCTCAATTCAATGTTTTGGGTACTAGGATCTCGGAATTTTTATAGATTTTAGAGAGACAAAATACGTACATCTATTTGACCTGAAAGAAGGGGGAGAAGAGAGATGGGAGGAAGGAAGGAAGAGAAAGAATAAATCAAATTTATTTATTTATTTTTATTTTTATTTTTTATTTTTTATTTTTTATTTTTCACGTCCACATAGGATAAAAACTGAAACGATATAACAGTTATGAGGCAGAGATAACAGAATGACCCAATTTCAAAATAATAATTAGTTTACTAGGGTAATTGAAAAATTAAAAGTTCAATGGTGTAATCAGTAAAACGTGCAAACTACAGTGGGTAGTTTATTAGTTTTGTCGATAAAAAAAAAACGTCCGTTTAATATTTTTAACGGAATGACCCAATTTCAAAATAATTACTAATTTACTGGGTTAATTTAAAAAATTAAAAGTTCAATAGTTTAATCTGTAAAACGTGTCAATTACAGTGGATAATTCGTTAGTTTTGCCGACAAGAATTATTTCATTAATAGTGTAAACTTACGTGTTGAAGGAGTCCTATCTCTCTTATATCAGTATATCATAAGGAAGAGCTAGTTCATATCGACCAACTTTTAGAAAGTAATAATATTGTTGAAAACCCCATTTTTTAACAGGTGACTGGAAGGTTATTCTTTAAAAATTAAAATATATTTATTTCTCTAGAAACATCCATAATCGTTAACTTTTGCTATTTCATATAAAATGCAGGAATGAAACCCATGAAGTAATCAAATATTTAGAATTTTGTGTTCATCGTTTACAGAATGAGGATCCTGGTGCTCACAACTTATTGCTTTCATTGTACACGAAGCAGGTAGTTTTGGTCACTTAGAACATTTTTATTGAATTTCTATATTCTGTTTCTCGTTAATTTTTCATGGTGATTGAAATATTCATCACGCTTTGACAATCAATGATCGACTTTATACTGATTTTTATGACTTCTCGGTTGAATATGGGTTATGTAATTAACATCTTGTCCTTCACACTTTCTATAGAAATCTGTGAGGTATTCAAATGTCTTAAACATTTGTTTGGCAATTAAAAACTGAGTGATAATTTGTAACTCCAGACATTTCATTGAGGATATTTTTGAAAACATTTCTTAAAATTTAATGAAAGTTTGTCTATGTGTTTGAAGAACTATAAAATTTAAAATTCACTCAACAATGCATCTATGCGATCCTATAGTTTCAAAATGAACATGGTAGGTATTTGAATTTATTTTGACTCGTGATAAATCATGATTCTCTCTGTTTGCTTTGAATTCATATATGCATTTTAATTCTTTAGTCTCTCTACCTCTGTTTATCCTCCCACTCTTCTTAATATATCTATTTGCATTACATAGTTCCTTGTAATTTTTTATTTGGTGTGAATATCCTTTTAAAATATGAGGATGAATTTATAGAGCCACTAATAAATTTAATTTAAACTTTCCTTTGATGTCATGTTCAGGAAGATGAAAGTTCCCTATTATTGTGTTCCTACAATGTAAATTTGGCAAGGCGAGCTAATGGCCCTGATTTCTTTTATGATCCCAAATATGCATTGCGTCTTTGCCTCAAGGAGAAGCAAAATGCGTGCCTGTGTTCATATATACAGCATGATGTCTATGCATGAAGAAGCAGTTGCTCTTGCTCTCCAGGTAATACCATTTTGTAACTAGTTTTATATATTTTCAACTGATTATCTGATTCTCTATTACATCATTTGACATCACTTTTATTTTTACAAGCGTACGTGGATTCACACAATCAAACACACAGAAAAAAATATATTTACATATCTTGTTTTTTTTTTAAAAACATTTACTTGGAGATTATATAAAGGTGGACATATTATGTTAAGATCAAGCTGGATCCTTACAATTATTCAGACATACAAAGAAATAAAGTTCAAATTTAGAGTTGGAGAGAGAATTGATGAGCAGAAAAAGAAAGAAGTTGCGGTTGAGGAAAGGGATAAGGGAGAGAAACTTATCTCAACATTACCTTACCACTTACTGAAAGGGGGGTTAGGAATTAGAAGTCTTGATGATTGGAATAGTTCCTTTATTCTTTTTCAGCTGTGGAAAGTGGTTCAAATTAAACCTTGTTTTGGGCTATGGATTCATTCCACCGTTTTAAAGCTTCAAAATATTTGATTGTCAATGTTCCTCAGAACTTTTCTTGGATTTGGAGAAAGGTTTCGCAACTCAGAGATTTAAATAAAAAGTATATCAATTATAAGATTGGTGATGACACCCATATTAGCTTGTGGTTTGACCCATAGCTAGGTCAAGACTATCTGACTTGGTCTTTCAGTTTTTGTATCTTACTCAGGATTAGGGATTCATGCTAATATAAGTTCCCTTATTGTTAACAATTCATGGACCATGCTTACGTCTAATCATCTTCTTGTGCACAAGCTCAAGCAGGTCTTTGAGGATACCTCGACTTTTAATGTTAATTCTGACGACGTGGTTCTTTGGAATCAGTTAGATATCTAAAATGAAATGCAATAACCATTTGGCAATCTATTACACAATCAGGCCTTGAATTTGAGTAGAGGAATGTTGTTTGGCATAAACTTTGTGTCCCTAGATACTCCTTTATATTATGGCTGGTCGTCCTCAGAAGAATCTTTATTGCAGATATTCTAATTGGCTATGGTTGACTAGCGGATCATATTTGCTCTATCTTCTAGAAAATCTTAATCATCTTTTCTTTAGATGCTCATAGTCCTTTGAGGTTCTAATATAAGTCTTTGAACAATGCGATTGGCGTCATAGTTGTCATGGCGTTGTCATGACATCTTGGCATTAGAGAAGGGTAAGGTAATGACTTGGACGCCTAGCAGCCAAGGCTCACGCATTGATAGTTGGCCCAAGTTATGTGATGAAGTCATTTTTTACCCATAACTCATCATAACCCATGGAAGTTTTCAATTACCCAAGTAACCTAACTAATGATCGTACTCCTTTGAATCCTTTGAATGAGAGCAACGAGCCGTGAGGGAGATGGAAATGACTTTATAATTAATGACTTTGCTTGAGCTTTGACTAGAGACTAGAGTATAGTAGAGAGTGGAGACTTTTCCATAGTGTTAGTTATTATGTTTTGGGTTTTAATGTGTATAAAATTTTATTGCGCAATATACTTTTAAAATAAAATAAATAACATGTTGCACATTGTTAACGACTTGTCACTTTACGGATGTCATGGCTGACGCCTTATCGCCTTGGCGTCCTGGATGTCAACTACCGCCGCATCTTGCCTTAGCGCTTCGAATATCATCCAAGTGGAATGATGTGCTACTTAAGGTCACTAGATATAAATGTGTTGCCATTGAAGTCCTTATCCAGCGACTTCTATTTGCTACTATAGTCTATTAGCTTTGGATTAAAAGGAATTCTAGAATTTTTGATCCGGATCAGTCTTCTATTCTAACTAGAACTTTAGCCAGTGAAGTTCTCAACCTTGTTAAATGCAGGTTACAGGGTTCCAACTTCTTTCACAAGGCCTTTCTCCACCATGATCTTTCCCATTGGTTTATCTTCCTCTGTTTATAGTAGCCACTTCATTGGGTCTGTCCATGTGATGTTTATGCTATTTGTTACGGGGAATGCCCCCTTTGCCACTGTAATTGTTTTCCATTTAAATACAAATCCAATTTAGCAAAAAAAAAAGGAAAAAAAGAGAGGATATTACCACCACTATTCATAGTTATACTATTAGGTAGAACATACTTGAATTCTTCTAACTCATTCTTATCCTTACAACCATGCATGTATGTCATGTGAAGTCAGTATATCTAATAGCTACTAAAATATATTATACTAACAAAAATACCATCACAACGGTGTTGAGGCGTCGCCTAGTCAGTCGTCGTCGGCGAAATGGGTAAGGCGAGCTTCTTGGTAGATAGCTTTATAGTCATCGCGACTTGGACGCAATGCGACGAAAATATTGATGGGTAGATCCAATCTGAACTAGATAAAAAACAAATATCGAGCATATACAAAACCTAGCCCTAATCAGAAATCGATTAACGAGAGAAGAACTTAGAATCTCGGATCAAGACCGAGCGAAGCGAGAGAGAGAGAGAGAGAGAGAAGTCGAAATCATTAATATAAAAATGGCGGAAAGTTAGGGGCGATAATTATGATATAACGAAGGACCCTAAAAGAAAAGCTAAATCGAAGCGATCCGGGTTGGAAATATGGATATTGGCGGGATTTAAGTAATAAGGATGTCGTCTGATGTATACTTTGTGGAAGAAATGTCATTCGGGCATCAAAAGGCTGAAACAACATCTAGCTTAGGAAATTATGGAGATGTAGCTAAGTGTCCAAAACAACAACATGCGAAATTATGAGGGAGATCTGGCGGCTTTGAATAGTAAAGAGAAAGCCACTTGAGATGATGATGATGATGATGATGTAGTAGAAGTCTGAGAAAACGATCATCGCTTTCGTCGACCATGGCTTCGATACTTCTTCTAACACTTATCCCGAGTTACGGGGACGACTTCTAAAAAGGAAGAATGTTGTATTTCAATTCCAAGTTCCTGACAAAAGCAAACAAAAGGCGGTTGAAGCACTTCTAAGGAAGACTCAGAAGAAGTTGTAGAGAGAAGCATGCAAGCGTTTGAGCCAAACAGTATTGAAAGTCGTTTGAGGACTTGGGAGGAAAAGAGAGAGTCGAATATGCGTTGTCGCTTTTTTCTCTGAATGTGGCATACCATTCAATCTTTGCAAATTTGAGGAGATTTGAAGTAATGAGTAAGTGAGTCCATAAGGCGATATGGGTCGGGTTTCAAGCCCTCAAGCGTATCGTGAGTTGAGGTTCCTTTACTTGAGAAAAAAAAAGAAAACCGATGACTTAAAGAAAAAACATGAAGTTGCTTGGAAGGAATATGGTTTTGCTCACTCGTATCGGATGGTTGGACGAGATAAGAGGGAAGACAACATTGAATTTTCTTGTTAATAGTCAGGAGGGACTTATTTCATGGGTTACATTGATGCCTCGGTCGGTCTCGAAGATGCCCTGATGTTGGCAAATCTACTTGATAGCAAGATCGAGGAAATTGGCCCCGAGTATGTTGTTCGGTGGTGGTCATGATGATGCCTCTAATTACAAAGCGCGGGGCATATACTAATGAGAGAGAGACCTACTTTTTTTTGGACACCTTGTGCATTCTCTTTGCCTTGACCTTATGTTAGAGGGACATAAGCAAGTTGAAAGCAATTTCACCCACGATCACAAATCTGAGGAGAATTACAACATTCATTTTTATAGGCGTGGTCGTCTTCTTAGTGCGATGGGGGAAAAGCAAATGGGAGGGATCTTGTGAGACCCCATGATTACTAGATTTACTCTGACTTTCCTCACCTTGCGGAGTTTGTACAAGAATAAAGATCGTTGAGGCATTTGTTCATCGGCGAGGATTGGTGAAATCAAAGTTGTCGACTCTTGAAGCGGGGAAGAAAGTATGTGATCTTGTTATTTCAACAACATTTTGGCATCTTGTTGAGGATTGCATTAGGCGCGTCTGACCACTTCTTATAGTCTTGAGGATTGTTGAGTAGTGATGAAAGCTTCTTTATGCGAGGAAGTTATTTCTTTGCGATGGAATCTTGTGAAAAAAAAATCAAAGATGCATTTGATAACAAAAAAAAATTGTGTATAAGAAGGTGATTGAAATTGTTGGTGGCGATGGGAAAATCAAATGGAGCAAAAAAAATTATATGGGGGGTTGCGTTGTTTCTCGATCCGAAGGCAAGTACTTTGATATCAAAGAGAGCGTCGGTTGTTTGCTAATGCTTTTCTGAGATGACTTGATGAGCGTTCTTGCAAAAGATGGTGCAGAGTTAGATTTGCTAGACAAGATAAGCAATCTAGCAAAATAACTATGATGCTTCTCGAGATACTTTTGCAAGAGAAATGGTGATTAAGCAGCGAAAAAAAATAAAGAATCCTCGTCGTATATTAAAATATATATAAAGATATAAAAGCTAAATTATAATTATAATTTATATACATTCTTCCTTTCCTCCTTTAAAAATATTTATATTTCTTTTAAATGTTTGCTAGTTGATTGGTGGAATGCTTTTTTGGGGGTGGGCTATTTGAATTTATCCTCGTTTAAAAAAAGAATTCTAGGCCTCTGTTGTTTCTTCTTAGGTTCTTGGCCTTGATTGGAGTACATTTGAGTTTGTAAGTACTTTTTTATTGTTAGTTCAAATTCAAAAAAAGTCATTTCACTATAATATTAACTTTTTTTATTAATTAAAATTTTATCATTATTATTATTTTTTTGTTTTATTTATTTTAGATTAAATACGAAGAAGAGGAATAGATTGGAACCAAGCGATTGAGTGACTTGGTGTATGTCAATCTGATGAAAGATCGACTCGAGGTTCAAAAGAGGCGTGAACTTGGAAATAATTTTGATCCATTAGTCATTGATGACTTTGAATGGGGTAATGAATGGATCGATAATGATGCGATGTTGTTTCATCCGGGAGGATCTTACATGGAATGATGTGGATCGAAGCAATGGGGTGCATCAACTGCGCTTGAGGTCGCATGATCTTTCAAGGAGTGCTCGTGCTAATACTAGTAATAATCTAATGACATACTCTCTCGGCGTGGTGGTGGTTCGACTTGAGGGAATCAAGGTTGATGGATTCGACTCAGATAATGAAGTTGATGAAGAAGAGAAATTCAAATGATGATGAAGATGTGGAGGATGATTTTGGAGAAAGACCACCACCTACGCCTTTGAATGAGAGTAGTTCTCGTGGAAGAGATGGAGATGACCTTTTCTATGATGATTTTGATTGAATGCGATGTTTTAGACTAGACTAGTGTAGAGAGTCTAAACATTATTTTGGCTTGTTTTATGGTGGTGTTTTTTATTAGTTATTAGACTACATATTTGTGATGGTTGGTTGCAACTTTATTTTATGTGGTGTTTGTTGAATTTTCATTTCTTTTACTAATTTTTAATATCAAGTGTTTTTTTTTTGGATTATTATTGCTAAGTATTTACATAATTATGCCTTTAATGTTATTCCATAGTGTTATGTTTTGAGTTTTAATGTATATAAAATTTTATTGCCAATATACTTGTTAAGTAAAATAAATAATATATAAATTGCACATTATAACTGTGGTTGGGCTATGGTAGCCAAGTGCATTAATCTTGCTTTTGAATTAACATTTGTTTATTGGTGGGCATTGATGCTCAACAAAAAAAATAATAAAGGGTTGTTTGTCCTACTTCACAATTCAAGAAAGGATGGATCATTTTGGAAATGTGTGATAGTTGTAGTTGTATATCAAACAAAAAGTATTACAAGTCAGCTAGAGACCAACAAGAATCAACGGTGGCAATATTCAAGAACTCAAAGGCATGCTAAAGATAATATTGAAACAAGCTTTTGCAATGGAGAAGTTACACCAAATCAAAATATGAAGTTGTTTGTGTTAACTTCTGATATTGGAGAATATGAGAAGGTAGAAATTTCAGAGTATTGCTATGGAAATGTTCAACTAAACCAGTTCCTGTGTTTTGTTTTTGACATTGGAAAGGTGGTGATAACTGCAATATCAATGAGAACATGCATGCTTTTAAGGAGGAGGGAATGTCAGGCAGAGGGTATTTTGGGCAACAAAGGAATAATTAGTATATTCTAGTAGGTAGTACATTTTGAGTGAACATGTGAACACATGGGGTTGTTTGTTATATTTGAGTGAAGGATAAAAAAAGTAGTGTAGGTTAATAGCTTTATCTTTCAGTATTCTCTCTCTATAAATAGTTGTATGTGAGAATTATTCTCCAAGCATTATGAATGAAGTGAATTAATGAAATGAAGTTGTTTTCTCCTTATTTTCTCTCTTTTTTCTCTCACGAACTCGGTAGGAATTACTGAGTTTTCTATCTTTCTTCCTCCCAAAATTCTATCTAATTCTCTCTATCTAGCTCTGTTTATATCTCTACTTCTGGTCAGGATCTTAGCTGGGCCTGACACAAGGCTGCATACAGTTGAAAGCAAAATCATCTATTACTTAAAATACAATCCTATGGCTATCACCTCATTCATTTGAGAACTTCCACTTTCAAGTCAAGGTATTTTTGTAGTTCTTTACCTTTTTTGTTTAAAGTGTATAATAACAAAGTTGGCTTCCGTGAGACAAATGTGTAACCATCTAAATTTCCTTTTACTCGTTTCTACCTTCAATATTTTTTGTGTCTCCAAATGATACCTCTGTGTGTTGAGTGGCTAACAATATTTTCGTTGGATGAGTTTTGTGCACGTGTCACCACATTGGGCCCATAGTTATCATGGTGTCGCCATGACGTTGCCTAGAGGACGCCTAGCGTCCAGGCGATGAGCAAGCAACATGGCGAGTGGTCGACTTGGGAGCAGTTGTTAAGGCAAGTGCCTTGGCAGCTAAGCACAGGAAGTCGTCACCAAGGCGACGCCTAGCTGCCAAAGCACTTGTCTTAGCAACTGGACCGAAATCTAAACCTTATGGGCCATGGACCATCGACTTAAGACTTAAAAAGGGAGAGAACCCTAAAAGAAAAGAACTTCAACAGTTATCAGTTCTCTAACTGCCGCGAATTAAAAGAGACTTCAACTCGCGATGTCGGCCGGAACGCTTCTCCTGCCAGCGACTTCTTTTTCTCCTGCCTCAAGGTTTTCATCTTCTTGTTGGTGTCGGCTGCGACTTTTTCTCTTTGTTCATAAGTTACTCGAGCTTTTACAACTTTAAGCCATGGAAATTTACTTAATCTTTTGGTTTCAAAGCATTGAGCGAGTGTGGCTTGCTGATAGATGTTAGTTGCTTGTGCTTCCAGCTGTGATATGCAAGTTTTTTCCATTTTGGCAATATGTGGCTATGTGCTTGGCTATATATGTGCTTGACTGCCTGTAACAAAATTAAATTCTAATTGTTGTATATTTGATTGTACATACCAAAAAGAAAAAGTGTTGAATGTTGATACTGTTAGTTATTATGTTTTGAGTTATATTTGTGTAAAATTTCATTGTTCAATGTACTTTTGAAGTAAAATAAATAATGTATAAATTGCCCACTGTGAATGACTTTTCGTCATACGGATGTCATGGTGGTCAGCTACTGCCACGCCTTGCTGTGGCTCGGTGACAACTATGATTGGGCCCTTAAACTCTCTTCCCAAACTTGATAAATTATTTGTCTGAGAGAGTCATCAAGCGATGAGTCGGTGACTAGTTGTGTTCATGCTGAAGATATAAATCAGCATGTAACTTCTTATAATGTAAAATGATGCGTATTTGATAATAATTTACTGCACATTTTTTCTTTTCAAGTCTATTCTATGTTGGTTCTTAAGTTGCCTTTTGATCCATTAGGTTGATCCAGAGCTTGCTATGGCTGAAGCTGATAAGGTAGAAGATGATGAAGACTTGAGGAAGAAGTTGTGGCTTATGGTTGCCAAGCATGTTGTTGAACAGGAAAAGGGAACTAAAAGAGAGAATATTCGGAAGGCAATAGCATTTCTCAAGGAAACTGATGGGTTGTTAAAGATTGAAGATATTCTACCTTTCTTTCCGGACTTTGCCCTGATAGATGATTTCAAGGTAACATCAATTTATCCGAGACTGAGACCTAGTTATAGTTAGCGATTGGCCTTGTTTATTTTGTTTAAGGGAAATAAATCTAACTTCAGCTTCCATACAGTTACTAACTTCCTTCAATATGCTTGTAGGAGGCAATTTGTTCATCTTTAGAGGATTACAACCACCAGATTGAAAAACTGAAAGAGGAAATGAATGATGCAACACAGGGTGCAGATAACATTAGAAATGATATTATTGCTCTTGCTCAACGCTATGCTGTCATTGAACGTGATGAGGAATGTGGGGTAATAATTTTCAGATGATACTTCTTGTCAGCCCCCCAACACCAACACACACACACACACGTGCGTACTTGCTACAGGCTTCTTTGGTTAGATCTACCTGTTTGCATGTTTACATCATTGCACCCCTTCAAGTTGGTTCAACTGTTATTTGGATTCTATTGTACGACTGTACGTAAATACTAAAAATTTGCCAAATAGAATTTCTATATTTTGGTTATATACATGGGAAAATGGAATTTGTACTCCACTTGCTCTTTTAAATGTTCCCCCCCTCCCCCCTTTCCCCCCTTTCCCCCCTTTACCCCCTTTTCCCTTTCTGGTTTCTCATGCCACAGTGATCTTCTTGAGTTTTTTGTTGACTTCATTTCTCACTTGCTGCTCTTGGGAGTCATCAGGTTTGCCGAAGGAAGATTTTGTCTGTGGGTGGGGACTATCATATGGTTAGGGGTTATACATCAGTAGGGCCAATGGTCCCTTTCTATGTCTTTCCATGTGGACATGCTTTTCATGCCCAATGCCTGATTACTCACGTTACGAGGTGTACAGACCAATCTCAAGTAAGTGCTAATGTTTTTCATATAGCGTTCTTTATATACAGTATATATTCAGCTTGTATAAGTGAAAATGTGAAATGTTGCATCTTTAGGACATTTCAATATGAACTGTTTGAAGAATTTATTTGACATGATGAAGTAACTGTATAATTTGTTAGTAACCTGGTCTAAAATTGTCTTAATCACATTATAATTAAGATATGATTGATAAATTCAACAATATTTTTTAGAATCTCTGCAGCAAGTGACTCTTTAAAACATGATAAGCTTACACGTATTGGTTTGACGAACTGAAACGAACCAGGTAACACTGGCTAAAGTTATCTGTGTGCTCACCTTCGTCCTTTTCCTTAGCCCCCTCTAATACAACGCTCTGATGATAGAGCTTAAGTTGAGTGTCTGCTGTTTTTTGTTTGTTTGTGGGTTTTGTTATTTATTTATTTTGGGGGTGGGGGGGGTTGCACCGTTTGGTTGTGTTTCCTCATGCAGTTCTTAAATCGTGACCTTCAATTCAATCTACATGGATTAAATTAGTGCTTGAGTTCTCATGTCAATGCTGAAATGTGGGAACATATTTAACTTCAAGTTTGTGGATATCTTCCATTCTGAAGCAGAATTTTTTAAGGCGAGCTCCTCAAAGTTGATTCAAGAGTTTGACATGGCTGTGCACATTGAAGGAGGAATAACTGTCTTGACTATATTAAGAAAAATAACCATTTGGTTTAATTACTCCTGCTCTAATTAACATTTCAGGCGGAACGTATACTGGATTTACAGAAGCAACTTACGTTACTGAGTAGTGAACCGAAGGAGAATATAAATGGTGGCTTAACCAGGAATGAGGCAATAACAAGAATGATGACCCCTGTGGATAAGGTCTGTTTTGGGTTATCTTCCAGACTTCCTTTTTTCAACTAAAATTGGAGCATTTTGATAGAGGGTTATGATATATTTCTGTGATATTTTCTGGGATTTCTTTTTTCTGAATTTTGTTTTTCAGTTCTAATGTTTCTTATATTATTTTTAGTCACTGCTTTATTTTTTATATATAAATATTGTTGGTATCACCACATTTTGTCTGGGTTGAGGTTGTTGCACTATGATGTCTGCATTCAAATGCCCTGGAAAGTGGAATGTGAAACATAATAACCATGTTCCATCTTCAGTATTATTTTGTACTTTAAAATAGACCTACATATTCGTGTCATTTTGATAGTTCCGCCCATCAATGGGTTCCCTCCACCCTCCACCCTCCATGTGCTATGAAGCACCCAGGAGAGAAAAAAAAGGCGGGGGGGGTTAGATTTTGTAATTTTTTTTTTTTGTATTACGTCGGTCATTCCCCTTATTTACTCAGTGTCTTTGTAGCAAACTTGGATATACTTACTTATTGGCAACAAATGGGCAGATCCGATCACAGTTGGATGATGCTATCGCCAGTGAATGCCCATTTTGTGGCGACTTGATGATCCGCGAGATCTCCTTGCCTTTTATTCTCCCCGAGGAAGCACATAAGGTTTCATCATGGGAGATAAAGCCACAAGCACTTGGAAGTCAGAAGAGCCTTTCTTTGATTGTATGATCAATCACAAGACCGGTGTTAGGTGATTTTACGGATGCCCATGTGCGTACTGATTCTTGGAAGCTGTTTCAGTGCCTGTAAGTTTTATGTTCTTTATTTTGTAAAGGATTGTACTCCCTAGTTGTGTTGTGATGCACAATCTGTTTATAATTTTTATAGTTGTGGAGACTTCGACATGTGAACTGCTTTTGACGGAAAACATCACGGAATTGTCTTGGTTATGCAATATGAACATAGTTGTTTGCCCAAGTTCCAGTCAGACTATAACATTTGATTTTGAGTTTTCAATTATACTATTTGTTAGTATTTATTTCTAGACTGTTCTGCAAGAGTACCCAAGGGAAATACACATTGCTACAGTTTGGTGAGCTGAAACACAACAAAATGGCCAAATAATGTGTGGCCGACCACCTTTGTTCATAGCATTAGACACAATCTTTAAGTTTCTTCAATCATTGTGGTAGAAATGAATTGCCAAAATTAGCAAGCCTCTGTTTTTGTATCCTAATGGTGATAACATCCTTCATCATCAGTTATCACTCTTTAAGAAATATTGTGGGGTTGTATATCAGTCGATAACATGCTGGATGAGATTCCCAAGTGATGTATAAGAAGATCCACCTTCTTGCATGTTCTTCCTGCTTTTCTCTCATCTCTCTCACTTTCCTTCTGATCACCTCAGCATCATCTTCCGTCATCAACCTCCTTATTCCCTTTTCTATCAATTCTGCCGTGATCGCCATACCGGAAGCTTTATCTGACATAGTTGTAGGGATCTCCACAGCCAATCCCAGCTCCTTAACCATCTGGAATGCATTCAGCTTCTGTTCTGCATACAAGGGCCACGTAAGTATAGGCACACCACACCACAAACTCTCCAATATAGAATTCCATCCACAGTGCGACACGAATCCTCCTATAGACCTGTGGGACAGAACCGCTACCTGCGGAACCCATCCCACGACTTTACCAATTACTACTGTCCGATCCAAGAACCCTTCTGGCAACACCTCCTCAAAGCTCATATACTCACCGGGAAAATCCACCTTGTTGGCTGCTGGGGGTTGGCGTAAGACACACACGAACCGGCACCCACTCTGCACGATCCCATATGCTATTTCCCTAACTTGATCCAAACGGAAGCTTCCCATGCTCCCGAAGCATATGAAAACAACAGAACATGGAGGTTGATCATCAAGCCAATTTATAATGCCCTCTGACCTGTTATCTTGCCTCGTTTGGTAGATGATTGGCCCTACCGCATAGATTTTGGGAATTCTTGATTTACCATAACAAGAGGGAAGGTTTGAGAAAGAAGTGAGAGGATGAGATTCGAGGTCTGCAAAGGTGTTGATTATAATTCCTTTAGCCTTTCTGTGGGCACGGGCGTACTTGAGGAATCTTGCTTTCCAAGTGTCTGAGTCTGCCAATAGGGAAGGCAACACACTAGGAGGAACCAGTTCTACCAAGCACGGTGTGACTAAATCAGTATCCGAGTACTTGAACTCGGCAGTGTCTTGGTTGAGCTCGTCTTGGAGGGTCTGGAAGTCATTCCTTATATAAAGGAATGAATCTTTGAAAAAATAATAAGAAAATCTCTGAAGGTTTTTCTCTCTCTTTTATTTTTTTATTATTCTCTAAATTTATACGTGCAATTATAAGAGTATCTTTTTATACTTTGTTAAAGTTTTATAACACGTTATCGACCTGGCTCTAACAAAATTGAGGCGGTAAAATTAAATTCTTGCAATTTATTATTATATTACGGTTTGGCTATGCCACCAATAATATAATTTTATTCTTATAATTGCCTTTAAATTCTTGCAATTTATTATTATACTCTAGGTTTTGGCTATGCCACCAATAGTATAATGTTATTCTTCTGATTGGCTTGGCTTTTTTGCGCCTATTATATTCTTTGTCAAGTTATATTTATGTTTTATTGCCCATCTTTAAATTACATTATTTACAATGGTACCATCTATCCTTGTTGATCTTACAAGACTTGGTGGGAACCTTTTTACTTAGCTTATTAAATTGTGGGAATAACTTTGTATATGTGAAATACGTATACGGTGAATAATCCTTTGTATTCATTTCTTATTAAATTGTTGGAATAATTTATATGCGAATCATCTATCACATGGTGAAATTATTACATTATTAATTTTTATTATTACATTTTTATTATTACGGATTTGGAATTCATTCTTTATTATTACATTGGAATATCACATGCATGTGAAATCGCATGACTTGGTTCCATTTAGTTTTTATTATTACATTGGAAATAATTTATGCATGTGATACTTCGTATGCATGGTGAAATTCTTTTAGTTATTCATTATTTATTATTATATTACATTTACATTGGAATAATATATCCATACATTTGAATATTTCTGGCATCATTAGGGTGAAGATTCTTTTACATTAAAATAATAACTAATAATAAATAAGAATATTTATATTTGCATTTTATCACCACTTGAGGTTGACTTAGTTTTTTTTTTATATATCATACATACAATTATTTATTGTTTTAATAAATAATAAATTGTGTTTTAACCAGAATAGATGGCAAACTTGGCAAAAATAGATTTTCTATTTTGAAAATCTCTGGAACAACTATTTGGCTTGGGCACTTGATGCGAGAATTGCACCTTAGTGCAAATGAGTTAGAAAAGACCATTGAATCGGGAAATCTGACAACTTGACACAAAATGCAAAAGCCATAATTTTTCTTCGTCACCGTATTGATGAAGGATTAAAGGTGAGTATTTAACGATCGAAGATCCTTTGTCTTTATGGACACTGTTGAAGGAAAGATTTGACCACCAAAAATTGGTTGTTCTCCACAATGCCAAATTTGGTGGCTTAATTTAAGGCTACAAAATTACAAATCAATTACGGAATATAGTTCAATGTTTATAGAATAACCTCTACTTTGGCTTTGTGCGGAGATCCGGTTTACGAAACCCGAATGTTGTTAGAAAAGCGCTCTCGACTTTTCATCCCCCAACATGATTTTGTCATGACAATATAGGCGAGTAAGTTCACAAAATTCGGTGACTTGTTATCTATCCTCCTTGTTGCGAGAAAAGAATAATGAATTGTTGTTGAAAAACCATCGAAATCTGACTGACGGGTGCTACCCATTGCGGATATTAACAACACGTCATTCAGTGAGAATAAGCGTGACAATAGATGGTAAATATATAATAAAAAGCCTTGGGGGCGAAAAAGAATAAGCGAGGCCATCGTAACAACAAAATTCAAAAGCCGCGACAATTGAGGGCCACGAAGTGGCGAAAGTATGCAGGTCGGGTAAAAATAAAGAAAATGCAACACAGATAAAGAACAAACCGGATGTTTGTTTTAGGTGTGGGATGAAATGGGCATTGGTGGCGTGCACGTAAATGCTGCAGAGGCATCTGGTTAATTTATTTCGAGAGTCTCGAAAAGAACAAAGTAATGGAGGCGAAACAAACTTTGTTAATCATCGATTGAATATTGTTGATGTTCCTGATGACCAACAATGAGGAAAAGGTTGTTGATATTATTGAACCTTACGAAAGTATCTTTTGGGATATCGTTTAATTTCTTGTTTTAATTAAACACCTGCGTATATATAATATTATTAGTTTTCATTCTATCGTGGTATGTGTTTATCATGAATAAAATTATATTTGAAATGTAACTTTTCTTATTTATGTTTTTTTATGTGTCGGACCATTTTTAATGGATATGGAGGATATATGTTTAGCGAGAACGATGCAACAACTCATCTGATCCTTGAAGTGAAATATTTTTCTGACTGATCAAAGCTAAGGAAATGTAGGAACTATCTACGGCACATCAAATTTAATCGAGGATTTGGAAAAGCTAGTTTCATGCTACCAAATGAGACACAAGTTTTTATCAAAAATGCTCATATTCTAGTAAATCGAGAAGAAATTTGCTTAGTTTTAAAGATATTCGACTAAATGGTTTTCACATTGAAACAACTAATGAAAATGATAATGAATATCTTCTCATCACTTCTACTTTTTTGGAAAAAAGAATATCCTAGAAAAACTTCATTCAATTTCTTCTTGGATTATATCTTATGAAAATTAGAAGCAATTGAGTCTCATAATGTTATGATTCCAAAAATCATAGATCCCAAATCCTTTATGCTTTGGCATGAAAGACTCGGTCATCCAGTACTTCTCTATGATCGTCGTATTATTGAAAATTCTCTTTGGTCGTCTCTACAAAAAATAAGAAGGTTTTTCCTAGTAGTGAATTTTTTGTCTTGCTTTGCGTGTTCTCGAGAAAATTAATTGTTCGACCATCACGGTAAAAGTTTATAAAAAGCCCCAAAATTTCTAGAGAATTGAGGAGACATTTGTGGACCTATTCACCCATTATGCGGCCCATTTCGATATTTCATGGTTTTAATAGATGCTTTGACTAGATGGTCTCGTGTTTGTCTTCTCTCTCTTCTCGAAATTTTGCCTTCTCAAAACTTCTTGCTCAAATAATCAAATTTCTGGGCTCGGTTCTCGGATCATCAATCAAGTCGATTCGACTTGATACAGTGGTGAATTTTCATCAATGACTTTTAATGATTTTTTGTATGACTATTGGAATCTCCATTGAGCATTTTGTTCCTCGTATTCATACACAAAATGGTTTATTTGAATCTTTAATAAAAAGACTTCAACTAATTTACGACGACCATTAATGTTGAGGCTAACTTACCTACCTCGGTTTGGGGTCATACGATTCTTTATCTGCTGCGACCATCATTCGAGTAAGACCAGCGACTCTTCATAAATTTTCTCCTCTACAGTTAGTTCTTGGGCGGATACTGACATATCACACTTTGAGAGTTTTGGAAGTGCGGTATATATTCGATTGCACCTCCAAAGAACTAAAATGGGAGCCCAACGAAGAATAGGTATTTATGTTGGTTTTGATTCTCCTTACATTATCGAGATATCTTGAACCTTTACTTTGGAGATGTGTTTTCTTTGCGTTATGTAGATTGTCATTTTGATGAATTTGTATTTCCACCATTAGGAGGAGGAAAGTTTTAAATAAAAAACCCTCGAAATATCATGGAATGCATCGATTTAAATTCACTTGATCCTAAAATGCGAGACGATGTGAAATTGAAGTTCAAAAATTATTTATTTACAAAATATTGCAAATCAAATGCGGATGCATTTAATGATGCTAGAAAAGTGATAAAGTCACATACACTGCGGTGAATACTCCGTGAGGATAGAAATACCTATTGAAAAATCAATTCTGGAGAATTGACGAATAAGGTAATAGAAGAATCTAAACCACGCTAGAAGCGTGGAAGGCCGATTGGTGCAAATTGGTACGAAAATCAAAAGCAAAAAAAGACGGAAGGAATACCGCTCAAAATCAAAAGCAAATAAGGGAATCCCGGAAGGAATACCGCTCGAAGTAGCACTTATTCAAGAGTGGGAATAGCCCGAGAAGAGGTTCAAAATCTCGGTGAAGGGATAAGAGATGAACACGAGATCTCGATAAATTATATACATGATGAGAAAATATGGGATCGAAGCAAAAGTCATGATTGATGATATATTTGCTTTCTCTATAGCATCGGATATTACTTTGATCACGACGACACGGATCTGAACCACAAAAGCGTGGAAGAATGTCGGAAAAGAAAAGATTGGCCAAAATGGAAAGATGTTATTCAAATTGATCAAAATAGGTATCATCACAGATGAATCACTCGGTTTCCATTAGTCTAGTCATCATATATTTCATTTCTGAGAGAGACACGGTGAAAGAAAAAAAGCTCAACTAGCCGATGAAATATTATGACTAAGATAATGCGAGAATAAATTATAAGATAAATTATCGAATAAATTATCATTAGTCTTAACAATATTAAAGCGATAAAATACAATAGACATCAAGTTTTAGCTGCGGTGAATAAGCGATCCATTAGAAAAGTCGAGTAGAGCATGATATCTACTATCTTACATGATTTAAAATATTTTCATCAATTTTTTATATTTGAGACTCGACAATAAATAAACCACATCATCGAATCATCCACACACTACGGGCGAGGATATTCATTAAATCATCGAATGACTATCATGACTATCAAGAATAATCACTGGTCATAATCATACCAAAAATTGTCCATCGATATACACTCTGAGCCCTTTGAGGACTTTTACCACATCATTTATAACATTACGGTCATGATTATATGAATAGAATAATCACTTGGTGTAATCATATCAAGTCCATCATGCACGTAAGCGAAAAGATGACTTTCATCATGATATAAGCGTGAGGATGATGATGATGATATAAGCATTAATCGAAAGCGAAAACAAGGATAAATATTAAAGACTTTAAATTTATCCAAATATTATCAATCTTAATAAACTCATAATCTAATATTATTAATATTATAACAATATTTTAATCACTTCTTAAACTTATAAACAATTTATTTCAATTGTTTACACTTTACCAAATAATGCATTTAATCATTCAAAAAAATGCCATACTCATAAGATTTCATCACCGATGATCAAATCCCTCATCAAAAATCTGCATATATACTATATATAGGATTCCCAAGCCATAAAATCCTATTTTCCAATTTTGTTACTTCACATAACATATTTAATTCATTTACTCATAACTAGTTCATTTTCATGAAAAATACCAAATCGGTCCAAAAAATATTTCTTTTTGGGATTTAGCGAGAATATAGTCCCATATTGAACATATATTTTTCTCGAAATTTTTAAAATTCATTTTACTATTTTCATATAAAAAAGCTTAGAATATTTAGACATTTATCATAAATTGTACTTTTGTCCAAAAATTCCAAAATTTTCTGAGGGTATACTCTCTGTTATATACATATACTCTATAAAAATTTCACGATTTTGGAGTTAACCACAAAAGAGTTATAAGGGTTTACTTTTAAAATAGTCTTTTCCATAAAATCCATAACTCTTAATCTATACATCCAAAAATCGCCATTTTGGACACAATCTAGAAAACTCATCAAATTATCATTTCAAATTTTTTCGAAATTTTTTTGAGAAAAAGGAAAAATTAAAAAAATTGAAAGCGCCTTTGGCGAAACCCTTTTGAATGAAAAATTTATTCATATGAATCTGAAAGGATCATTCACCATGCATGCGGTAATCCACATAGCGAGTTATTCAACAGAATAATAAAGAATGGAATAACGAAGAAGAATTCACCATGCATGCGATAGGCCGCCTGCAGACGAGTTATTCTCAGCAGAATAATAAAGAATGGAAACGAAGAATAAATGCGCGTAAGCCGCAGATGCAGACGGATATTCAACGAATAATAAAGAATGGAACCGGTCATGCGTGCGTAAACCTTGCAGACGAGGATATTCAACGAGAATAATAAAGAATGGAATAACAGAAAAAATTCACGAGCATGCATGCGATAGCCTTGCAGAGACGAAGTTATTTCAGCGAATAATAAAGAATGGAATAATAGAAACCGTAAATGCGTAATCCAGCACGAGACGAGGATATTCAACAGAATAATAGAATAATAAAGAATGGAATAATAGAAGAATTTCACCATGTATGCGGTACTTAGCATAGCGAGTTATTCAATAATAATAATAAGAATGGAATAATGAATAGCTCTCTTCATGAATCTGAAAGAAATAATACCCCTTACCTTAGAAAAAAAAGCTGGATCTTTGGAATAGAGAGGTAGAGACTTCTCTTCTTCTTTCTCTCTATAATTTCTCTCTATAATAATTGCTCTAAAGCTTTAGTGAATTGGTGAGAAATGAAGGAAGAATGAGCTTATTTATAGGAAAATATAGTTTCGATAATTGCACGTTTTGGGGCTCGAAAATATTACGATATAATACCTCGACTTTTCTTTCATTTTTAATTTAGTCCTGCAAGTATTATCAAACTTACCACCTCCCCTAATAGTAAATAATGTGAATCAATAGTTCGATCATGTGAATCGATAGTTATAATCATGTGAAAATCTGAATTACGGTATAGTACCTCCATCCATACATACCTCCATTTTTTTTTTAACTTAGTCATTACAAGTATTATCAATCTTGCACTGACTCCCCTAATAGTACAAGAATGTGATTCAATAGTACACACGTGTGAACAAATAGTTATATAAGCATGTGAATTAGTAGCAATTAATTGCTCATTTATCAGATTAATTACCCGATTTATCAATATAACCCCAGGACATCAATTATCATCGGAATAGATGTCGATTTCACTAACACTAATAATTCGACCTGATGGAACTATCAAATTTCATCTTTAATCAACACGAACTTATTCATCATTAATATTATAACTCACGATATTTAACAACGGTCGTTCCCGGGGAAGAGGGGCTTTAGATAAGATTTCTCTCTTATTGGCGATTATGATTAGATGACGAACCTCTCTTGTGAGAACTTTAGACATTGTAAATATTGTAATTTAATAATATGAATAACTTTGTCGTCTCAATTATTGATTTAATATATATATCATATTATATCGAGATGATCTTTGTGATAATAATCGAATAATAATATGAGAGATATGATCGACAATTCTTTGTAGCAATAATTGAGTATAATTGAGTGACTTCTTACGTAAGCATCGATAATCAATCTGGTGTGTCTTCTTATGCGACCACAGCGTATTCTTTTGTACTTTTTTACTCTGGGTAGTTCAGCGGTTTTAACGGTAACACTTTCGTAGTTATTTTTTATAAAAGATAATTACATCGTTTTCTAACTACGACAATATACTTACGTTGTGGGGTCCTTTGATGATTGTCTTGTCGTAAATACGGATATTCCACGAAAAAGAATATTCCCGACCAATCGAATATTATATAACAACTTGCTTACTTTGCAAAATTTATAAATATTACCCACAACTATAACATTATATCAAATCCACACCATAATATTAAAAAAATATTTGAGAAATTTAAATCTTTATTCATAAAATTTGGGGTTTAAGTTTTTCCCACTAGATTTTCTTAACAAGGTTTTTAATGAGACATAATCTTCTATCGTAGGAAATCAGGAGAAATATTACAAATGATTCCCTCCGTGACCCCCTTTTTCTTCTTTCTTCCCCACTTCTCTTCTCGTGACTCCCCTTTCCCTCCTCTTTCTCCTCCTCCTCTTCTCATTCATTCCCTATATAAAGGAATGAATACTGAAGAAAATAATAAGAAAATCTCTGAAGGTTTCTCTCTCTTTATCTCTTAATTATTCTCTCTAAATTTATGCAGCAATTATAAGAATATCTTTCTATACTTTGCTAAAGTTTTATAACAAAAATTGAATTTACTTACACAAGACGAGCAACTTTAATTTCTTTTCCAATTTACATATTCAAATGAAAAGTTAGTAATATTTATTTTTTATTTTTTAATATTCGTAACAAACTTAAACAAGGTATCAATCAATGAAGCTTTAGTTTGGTGAAATAAGCAGAAAAATGTCACGGGGATGGTGAGTTTGACTAGAATACTTAAATACTTTCTTCATTCAAACCAAAGATGTAATTTTTTTATTTTTAAAATTAAATGTATACTACGTTTTAAAATTTAATACCTCCTTTTCTTTTAATATTATAAAGTGATATGTTCAATTTATAATTATTTTTTAATATATACTTATCATCATTATCAATAGCATAAGTATGATTTATACAGATATTAAAAAAAAAAAGTAAAACTAAAAGAGAGAAAAAGGTTCTCAATTTATTTTTAGTAGTTCACACAATTATATAAATGACGAGTACTTTTAATTTTTAATTTTTATACCAATGGATTTGATATATTTATCTTTCATTTTATGTATTTTATTTTATTTTTTTAGGGACAAAAAAAATTATACTTATATTTGAGAATATAAAATTATTTTTAAAAGTTATTATTTAAAGATATTATATAATTTTATAATTGAAAGGAGTCATGAATAAGATCGATTTTGACCAGTCAAAATGTAAAAATACAAACTTCATTTTCATTTGTTCCCTCAGCTTATTTGAGCGTAAATGCGAATCGACCCACAGAAGAAAAGCTGTGAGTTTTAATACCAAGAAAAAATATGTGTACTCTCTCTCGTGGTGCCTCGACCACAACCTTATAAAAATGGTACTTTTTTATAAAAATGTCAGTCTGCGAAAAAACTATTTTAGAAATTAAAATCTTTGGGAAGTGCTCAAGAAAAAAACCGTATACATCTTTGGGAAGGGAGGTAAATATAGGTTGATAGTTATGATAGATATCATATGTCCGCAGAATTATCCTTGGTTGATTGATAGACCCCAAAGAAAAATGAGAAGATTACTATCATGTTCTTTCCGATGGTGAGTCTTCTCTTGACATATAACTATCTCCAGCATCTCGCAATTGAAAATTATATTTCAACCAAACTCCAAGATCATATAGGTAGTGCTCGTCGTAGATATACTCAGCAAGTGGATGTGCCTGACCCTGTCTTATGATAACACACGAGGTTGTATGTCATTAGACATCTTGTATGATAGTGGCAAAACACCCTTCAAAGTTGGGTTCACCTCACCTATTCGGTTCACCAAAATTAAATATCAAATGGCGTATACAATCGACACACTTATCTAAAGTTCTCGATAAAATTATTTCCATACTATTTAGGGAGAACCTCAATGACTATAGACCACCAGTTCTATTCTCCTGTTACCCCCGCTCGACCCGACTACACTCTTATTACACGAAAGGAATTGTGAAGCAAAAAGGGTGAAACCACAACTAGCCCGATAAAGAATATCATGACTAAAGATAATTTACATCATCAATAGCCTTCATCGGTAATAAATCGGAGATTTAGAACATATGGTAGATGATAAAACTTTTCAACCATAGTTGCGTGAACGAAGCGATCCATTAGAAGTCGAATAGACCATCGAGATCTATATTATCTTCTCGTATAAAAAGTCCACTGATAATGTTTTATCCTGTAACATCAATCAACAATTCACATCCACAATCATATGAATAACTTCATAATCATAATTGTGATTCTAAATTCCTCTTCGCACCGGGGGCGAAGATAATTTTCATCACCTATCTTCACTGAAACATCAAAAATCATGGTTATACCAAATCACAATTCTGCTTTCATAATCATACTAATAAATTCATCTTTTTGCACTACTGACCGAAGATATTCATTAACAATTCATCTTTGCACTACTGGGCGAAAAGACATATATTTGTATTTTAGAAGAGTCAAGTAGAGCATGATATCTACTATCTTTTCTGAATTAAAAAGTGTATAATCAATATTTATCATTTGAGACTCGACAATAAATAATCCACATCATCGAATCATCCACACACTTCTGACGAGGATATTCATGTAATCATCGATGGTCATGATTATATAGAATAATCACTGGTTATAATCATACCAATAGCATCCATCGATGCACTACGGGCCGATGAGGACTTTTACCACATCATCTATAACATTACGGGTCATGATTATCTTAGAATGATCCACAGTCATAATCATACCAATAAGCAGTTCATCTATATACATACATAAGCGAATATACTCATGATCAATAGTTCATCTTTGCACGTAAGCAAAGATATACAATTGTAAAACCAATAATCAACAGTCCATCTTTGCACGTAAGCGAAATATCAATTATATTTATAAAAACCAATAATATAAAAACAATAATCCATCTTTGCGTAAGCGTAAACCAATAAGACGATCCATCTTTTGCGTAAGCGAAAGATGAATAATATAATATAAGCATGAGGATGATGATGATGATATAAGCATTAATCAAAGCGAAATCAAGGATAAATATTAAAGACTTTAAATTTATCGAGTTTAAAAATATCAAATTATCGACATGATCTTTGCTTTGTGGAGTAAAATTCAAGAATAATATTCATGTACCAAAAATAATTTGAATGAGAAAAGAAATATATTTTTTGGGGTAAATAGTACCCATGATAGTACCCTATGAATAGTACTTGGGAATAGTACCTAAATGAATAGTACCCCGGCATGAAAAGTACCCCAAATACCCGAGTGAATAATATTTGGTGAATAGTAATTTGGGTGAATAGTAATGTGAATGAATAGAATAGTAACTCGTGAATAGTACTAAAAACACGAAAAGTGCCCCGAAATACAGAGTGAATAATACTAGAGAGTGAATAATAGTTATGGGTGAATAGTAACCGTGAATAGTAACTTCGTAAAAAAAATACCAAAAGAAAATGATATTCCATGATGAGTACAAAAGAAATGATATCTCATACGAGTATAATAGAATATCTGAAGCGCAAATGGATTTTTCACCGCCATGCGGTAATCCGCGTGAAGCAGATCATTTCCACAATTTAATAAAGAATGAATCTGAAGGATCATTCACCATGCATGCGGTAATCCACATAGGCGAGTTATTCAAGCGAGAATAATAAAGAATGGAATATGAGAAGAATTCACCGGCATCGATCGATAGCCATGAGACGAGAGTTATTCAACGAATAATAATAAAGAATGGAACGGTCGTGCGTTCGCTTGACGAGGATATTCAACAGAATAATAAAGAATGGAATGGAAAGGTCATGAATAATCATGCAGACGGGATATTCAATGAATAATAAAAGAATGGAAGAAATCGCGGGATATATTCAACGAGAATAAAAAAAGAAATAAAGAATGGAAATATCATGCGTAATCATACGCAGACGGGATATTCAAAGAATAATAAAGAATGGAATAACAAGAATTCACGGGGCATGCGATTTATACAGACGAGTTATTCAACGAAGAATAATAAAGAATGGAATAATATGAAGAATTTCACCGTGTATGCGGTACTTCGCATAGAGCAGAGTTATTCAACATAATAATAAAGAATGGAATAACAACCCCTTACAGTATTGAAAGAAAATAACTCTCTTCATGAATACGAAAGAATAATACCCCTTACTATAATAATAATATCCCTTACCTTAGAGAAAAGCTGGATCTTTGGAATAGTGAAGTAGCGAGACTTCTCTTCTCTCTCTTTCTCTCTCTCTATAATTTCTCTATAATAATTGCTCTTATGAGACTTTAGTGAATTGGTGAAAAATAATGAAGGAATGAGCTTTATTTATAGGAAAATATAGTTTCCATAATTGCACATTTTGGGGCTCGAAATATTACGATATAATACCTTCATCTTTTCCTTCATTTTTAATTTAGTCATGCAAGTATTATCAAACTTGCACCACCTCCCCTAATAGTAAATCATGTGAATGAATCAATAGTAAATCATGTGACTCGATAGTTCTAAACATGTGAAAAAAAATTAATTATAGTATAGTACCTTCATCTATACCTCCATTTTTAACTTAGTCATGCAAGTATTATCAATCTTGCACCAACTCCCCCTAATAGTAAATGAATGTGAATCAATAGTACACACATGTGAACAAATAGTTATAATCATGTGAATTAATAGCAATTAATTGCTCATTTATCAGATTAATTACCCGATTGGTCGATATAACCTCAGGACATCAATTATTATCGAAATAAATGATTTTTCCACTAACACTAATAATTCCCACCTGATGGAACTATCAATTTCATCTTTAATCAACACGAACTTATTCATCATTAATATTATAACTCACAATATTTACAACAACGGTCGTTCCAGGAAAGAGGGGCTTTAGATAAGGATTTCTCTCCTTATTGGCGGCTATGATTAGGTGACAAACCTCTCCTTGCAGAACTTCTAGACATTGTCGATATTGCAAATAATAATATGAATAACTTTTTGTCGTCTCAATTATTGATTTAATAATATAACATATTATGCGAGATGATCTTTGTGACAATAATTGAATCGATAATATGAGAGAGATATGATCACGACAATTCTTTGTAGCAATAATTGAGTATAATTGAGTGACTTCTTACGTAAGCATCGATAATCAATACGTGTCTCTTATGCGACCACGCGTATTCTTGTACTTTTACTACTACAGGGTAGTTCAGCGGTTTTAACGGTAACACTTTTCGTAGTTATTTTTATAAAAAAGATAATTACATCGTTTTTCTTACTACGACAATACTTATTTATTGGGGTCCACCATGATGATTGTGTTAAATCGTACGGATATTCCCTGATAAAAGAATATTCCCAGACCAATCGAATATTTTATAACGAAATTTTTATAACAACTTACTTTGAAAAATTTTCACATATCACCCTTAACTTTAACCTTTTATCAATTTAACCATTTACTAAATAAAATAATTATAAGAAAATTGAATACTTTCATTTCATAAAATTTGTAGAATCTGAATTATTTGTCCACAATTTTCAAGACATATGAATCAAGAAGAACAAATCAAAACCAAAACCCATTCGGAAATGAAGCCTCACCTAAAAACGCCCTCTTAACAAAACAAAGACATAAATGATATATAGGGGGCAATTTAGACTATTATTATGATGGGACAATTTGTGTACATGTTTAACCAAACTATAGGACATTAACAAGTGAATCATTTCTATAGATTTACCCAATTGGCCAGTTAGAGAAAGATTTTAAGAGACTTACGGACTCTTTGCAAAGATAGAGACTTCTGGACTCTTTGCTTTCCTCTTTCTTCTCATCCTCACCATTCACCACAACTATGTACAAAACCTTCGCCACATCTGTCACCATTTCTATATAACAACAACACAACACAACTACTACAAATTATAATTTCAAAAAATCCACATGCAAAACTGAGAAAAGTCGGCATGAATTCAATAAGATGAATTGAAAACGCGTGAAATAAAGAGATTGAGTAGAGAAAAACACAAAGTAACATCAATGTAGAGGCTTGTTGTAAAATTTGGATTAATTCGTACCTAAAGTTAAGAAGAAGGAAGATATAAAAATCGATCAGAAGGAACAAAAAGAGAAGAAGGTGTTAAAGTCTATTAGAGGTGGAGGGCGTTAAGAATTAGTGGAGAAATGAAGAGGTGTTTCCACCGCGATCTTACCATTTTTGCTGCCACAAGCTAACACGCATCAGCCCCTTTCCATGAGTCACCCTTCTTCTTATTATTCTTTCTCACTTTCTCTCTCTAAAAATACTCTCTTCCTCTCTCTCTTGTTTGTCGTGTTGAGTTGTTTCCCTCTATCTACAGTTTTATGTAGGTATTTGACGGATTTGGGTTTGGATTCTAGAATTACACGCTAATTGAAAACAGGGGACAACCCTCGCAACCCGGTATTTACAAATTAAGGAAACTGTGGGCTAGATTGGCGGAAATTCGGGACTAAAAGGCAGAACGTAAACCGAATATTCAAGACCGAAGACAGACGGCCCGAATTGATGGTGCAAATATTGTACTATTCTATTATATCCATCCGCTAGACATACTAGTGGATTGTTGTGTACTCTCTATATCTGTCTTATCCAGAAGTTTGATTAAACATGTCCGCTAGTAAGTCTAGCGGACGAGATACTCCCATTTTAAATCTCAGTCATCTATTTGTTAAACAGAGGGTTAAAATGTTATATGCCACTTTTTATTCCATAACATATAGATGCTATGGATCATTCTCATATGGGAATTAATCAATGACAATCCGTTGTCTTGGGCACTATTTGAACAACCAAGCTTGCAACCGATGATCAGTATAATGTAAGGCTAAGATTTAAAAAAAAAACCACCCTGCCGCTACAGGCAGGCCTTCGTCCCTTTTCCTTCCCTGCCGCATCCTTTTTCCTTGGCCCTTTGCTTCCCTTTTCCTATTATGAATATTATTAGTAAATTAGTAATAATATTAATTATGAATATTATTAGTAAATTAGTAAATATTAATAGTAAACTTCAAATTAAAATATTAAATAATATTAATATTAAATAATATTAATTATGAATATTATTAGTAAATAATAAATTATGAATATTATTAGTAAACTAGTAAATATTAATATTATTTAGTATTTTAATTTGAAGTTTACTATTAATTAATATTTAATATTATTTAATATTTTAATTTAAAGTTTACTATTAGTAAATATTGAATATTATTAGAAAATATTTACAGAATTAATACATTTTTAATATTTTATTTTCAAAATTAGTGCATTTGGTATCCCTTCGGAAGAGGAGAAGAGCTGGGCGAGCTTGACGGGGTTAGACTCGAACTTGATGGCGGAGAGATAAAATAATTGAATAGTTAGATATTGTTAAATCATACATTTATTATATTTATATATAAGGGTAATATAGTAATAATGTAATTTAAAAATAAAATTATTTTCCCTCCTCTTCCCTCCTCCTAAATTACAAAAAAGAAAAATATAATAAAAATCTCGTCTTTCCTTCCTTTCTAAAACACACAAATATGATAAAAAAAAATTATAATCTCTTATACTTTCCCTTCCTATCACATAACTCTAAACTCACAAACAGAGCCTTAAAATTCATTTATACCTACCAAAGAAAAGGAAAAATACATCGATATATAATATAATATACTATAATTCTTTTTTTGTTTGGCACGAACAATATGTAGGAGTACTAAATATCTAGCCCACCTAGATTCTCACCCAATTCTCGTACGGTCGTAAATTAAGTTATCTTCGTTGCTAAGGCAATTCATGTATATAAAAAAAATCTCTCCATACTTTTTGGTAAGTGTTACGTGGTTATTGTGTTGTATTCTATTTGTAATTATTTTGTGGATGCACTAATCTTATAATTACTTTCTAATTGTTGTATAGTAGTGTAAAAAACCCATTATATAATCTAGGTCTATATTTGTTTGCAACTATTAAGTCATTTTATAATCTATAAACTAATAGTTACAAGTCCAAATTTAAAAATAAACAAAACACTTGGGATTAATAGTCATATCCCAAATGTAATCCTTGCAAACAAAAGAACCAGCCACAATCTTTACAAAATTACTCATCATTGAAAAAATTTACAGATGAGAGAGAGTATGAGAGAAGTATAATAAATAGTATTATAGATAATTGATACTATATTTAATGTTATACAATTATTTTCTTAATTATTCTGCACAACTCTAACACTCTGTTTTTGAGTTTTAAAATGGACAGAAAAGAAAAGAAATGGACGAAAAATTTAAGTTTTCTTTCCAATTCTTATGTTTCTGAGTTTTTTAATAAACGAAAAAGAAAATAAATGGATAGAAAACTTGGCCGCTTTTCCTGCCAAAGTTTTCCGTCCAAAATTGGTCTAATTTGGACGGAAAAGAAATTTGAATAAGTAATATTTTTATAATTCTCATATTATCCTCAAAGCCACAGAATGAAATACCGGTTCGGCAATAACATGCGTTCGTGATACCGATGATCATCGGTTCGTCAATAGTTCCATCATAGACCTGATGGATGAATGAATGAAATATCGGACTAAAGGAATTTGATAGTTTGACTTATCTATTTACATTGCTGCCCATCAATTCGAACTGACTGACTAATAATAGTTATTTGCAGGCAAACGATATCTTCGGGTGCTTTCGTCCCAAATACAAAGATGTCGAAGAGGATGCCGAAAAGGATGTCGCCTAGAAGGAGTCTGCGAAGTAAGCGATATCTTGGTGCCTCACTTTAATATAAAAAAGTCAAGAGGATCTTAGAAGAGGATGTCGCTTAGAAGGGAGGACGTCATTCTGAAGTCTGCGTTGGCAAAAGAAAGAAGCAATCTTGACATTGCTCTTTTCAACAATGAGTGCCTTCGAAAGGATCTCGACAAGGTCAAAAAAGAGATGGAGACGACCAAGGCCACACATCGGGTCATCACAGATATAAATGTCGATTGGTACATCGTCAGAAGCTTGAAGAAGAGCTCAAAGAACTTCGGGCCCTTAGGAACATGGGTCCGCCACTGACCGAAGACCTTCGTAAGGAGATCCAGGCAGAATACAGGCAAAATACAGAAAATCCGCCGAGCTGAACGATGAGATCGTCCATATATATGCCAAAGGATATGAAATCTGCCGAAAAGCTCGGGCTAAGATAGATCTATCTCTTCTAGACTCTTCAGATGGTGATGACGACGATGAATAAGCCTGAAGATGACCTCCTCTTATCTTTAGTTGTAGAACTTTCTGTAAAAATTCTAACTTTTTGTGAACAGTTAATATTAATGAAATATCAACTTCATGCCTTATTACTTCTGGGTGAACATTTCTTGTCAATAATTCATCATTTATCAATGTGAAAAATGTACAAGTGCCTCTTATCTTAAACTGTTAATCAATAATGAGGCAAATTATATAACGATTAAGAACAATGATAATATAATCCGAACTCAACACTTGAACAAAATAAAGTAATGCATACTTATCGTTGAAGAAATAAGTCAAGTGATCCTCCTTTATCGGGATCTTGTTTACCACTCGGGGTAAAACAAGTATATAAGGACATTTGCAAATTATAACAAAGATTAAGACACAATGCGGGTATAACAAAGATATACGGATCCGAATTTGTTTACCACACTTGAACAAAACAAATGCTATACTCAAAGGAAGTGTGAGACAAAAGGCTACAATCAAATGGTGAATTCAACCATCCTCCTTACACCATCGGGATCTTGGTTTACCATCGAATGGTAAAACAAGTATATAAGGACATTTGTCTACCAAAACAAATTATAACAAAGATATCGAAGGACATTTGTCTACCGTGCGGGGTATAACAAAGATAACGGACCAGATTTTATCAATAAAGATTTAAATTTTGTCGAAATAATTTTTAATATTATGGTGTGAATTTGAGATAATATTATAGTTGTGGGTAGTATTTATAAATTTTGCAAAGTATGCAGTGGTTATATTATATTCGATTGGTGGGGAATATTCGGTTTAGCGAGGGAATATTAATACAATGGCTCAATCATTGGTGGACCCCTAGCGAAATTATTGTCGGATTGAAAGCGACAAAAATATTTTATTGAAATAACGGCGGAAGTTTTTCTGGTTGATCTTGTTGAACTACTCGGTAGTAAAAAAATGCGATGTCGTGTGGTTGCATATAGTAGCTTTGCGGTATTGATTATTGATCTTATGTGAGAAGTCACTCGGTTTGATTCCATTATTGTCGATTAATAATATGAATTATTATAGCGATAATGGCGTTTTGTTTTATTAGTATTATTAGCGTAATAAAAGCGAAACATCTTTTTATATAAAATAGAATACTTTATTAAAGTTATTACATAAATAGAATATATTATATTTTATTATGCATAGTGTTGCGTAGTTTTTTTAGTGTTTTGCGTAGTGTTGCATAGTGTTTGCATAGTAAAATGTTTTTTATATAAATAGAATATATTATATTTTATTTAAAAGATTTTGCTTTAAATATGGATAGTCGATTAAAAGTAAATCAATACGGATAGTTCATGGATTAATTACTATGCATTCTATTTTCCTATAAATAGAAGCTCGTTCCTTCATTATTTTCTTACGAATTCTTTGAAACTACAGAGAGAAATTATAGAGAGAAGCTATATAGAGAAAAAATATAGAGAGAAAGAAGAAAGTGATACTTTACTTCACTTTACTGATATATCGGTTCTTTTACGGTGAGGGATTATTATTTGTTGTGCAGTAAGAAGTGTTATTCTTTCTTATTCATGAAGAGAACTTACATTATTCCATTCATTATTATTACATTGGAATAACTTTGTAAAAGTGGTATACTACATACACATACTTTGTATATGTGGCATATACCTATACTTGGTGAAATCCTTATATTATTCCATTCTTATTTATTACATTGGAATAACTTTGTATCTGTGAATCCCCTATACTTGGTGATCTTCTTACATTATGACATTCTTTATTATTACATTGGAATATCACATGCGTGTGTTTTACAGGACTGGTTCCATTGTTTATTATTCGCATTGGAACATATTATTGTTTTGGAATATCACATGCGTATGTTCATTGGGACTTTGGTTCCATTGTTTATTATTGGCATTTATTATTATTACATTGGATCATCACAGCCGGTGTGAATTTCACGACGACACTGGTTAGATTATTATTATTACATTGGAATAACACATACATCTGCAATCTGCGTGCGTGGTGATTTCTTTTGTTATTCCATTCTTTATTATACCCGGTTGGTTAAAACTTTGACTTATACTCCATGAAATTAGTAGAATATCCTTGATATTTGCGTTTCATCGATATCTTTTCATGGAAATATTATTACGATCATTCTTGAATTTTACTCTACAAAAGCGAGTATCTTGTTGACAATTTGGGCGTTAATAATTCTGGATAAAATAATTCTTGAACTTGTTTTATTGAATTATTATGTCATTATCATCATCCTCGTGTTATATTATGTTATGTTATCTTTGGCTTACGTGCATAGATGAACTTAGTATGATTATGACCGGGGATCATTCGGTATAATCATGGCTTGATATAAATGATGTGATAAAAAGTCCTCGGTGGCTTTTGTAATGCGATGATGGATAGTTTTTGGTATGATTATGACCGGGGTGATTCGGTATAGTCATGACCATTGATAATTTGATGAAAATCCTTGGCCAAGTAGTGCGGGGATGATTAGATATTGTGGTTTATTTATTAAAATTTGAGTCTTAGTGATAAAATTGATGAAAACCTTTTAAAACCTAAAAGATAGTAGACTTTATTTTCTACTTGACTCTTTTAATGGATTGCATATTCAGCTTATGATTAAGCTTGGTTGTCTATTGTATTTTATCGGTTTAACTTTGTTGAAGGCTAATGATAATTTATTACGCATTATCTTTAGTCATAATATTTCTTCTTGGGCTAGTTGAGCTCACCCTTTCTTTCCTTTATTCTCTTGAGGAAATGAGAACATAGGCATTTGAGACGAGTCGGGGAGCGGAGTAATGGTCAGGAGGATAGCATTAGTAGTCCTCACTATTACGTGAAATAGTGTGATAATAGTTGTAATGAGGACTCCTTTTGAGTTTGTATAATATCTAGTAGACAATATTTGTATTCAAACTCACGATTTTATGTCGTATTGTACCACAGCAGTTATATTAGTAAGTTGTATTTGAATTTATGTACCATGTAAGTGGCGACCCAAGATGGGTGGCGTATACCTAATTTTGGGGCGTCACGGTTGGTATCGAGCTTAGGGATATGATCCTGGCTGAGATGTGAGATAAGAACTAGGAGGGAGGAGGGGGAATTCCTTCGCTAGTATGACCTACTAAATTTATTTGGTATTTAATTGGTCGGTCGGGAGTATAGGGATAATATGTGATATGTTAATTAACCCTTGTTTTGTGGCGGTGTTTGAGAATGGCATACGAAAATCTTTGAGATAAGCAATGAAGCACATGAGAGTGTTGATTGACTCGAACGAAAAAGGTAACGACCAACAACACGATAATAATCATCTTTGGTAGCAGCAATGACTATCGAACAATGATAACCATCGTGGGGAAATTATCATGCTAAGAATGGTAACCACCTTGATTGGTAATCATGGCAAAAGATAATAGAAGTGGAAATTGCAAAGAAGAGAAGGTCATTTAGCTCGATTTTTTTTGCACAAAGTGAAAAGTCGAGTCTAGCATTTTGGGACGGTGGCACCAAAGGTGGATATGGACAAAACAAAGTCGTTGGTTTTAGGAAGTGCGTTTTTTCATGACTTCTCAAAAGCGAGTAAGCCGAACGAGCGAAGTTAGCACGGGTTAGTTAATTATAAATTCTTGCGAAGTCTATACCTTATAAGATCTCGGTTCTACCCATTATTTTATCTCTCTTGCTTGCGTTCAGCGTTTAAATTTGACTCAGGAGAAGTTAGACTTTGACTTATTGGTTGAAACCGTTAGTAGGAGCCGCCGTTACCTCTACTATTTTTTAAATCTTGTTTGATTCAAATAAACACTTTCACGTTACTGTCGATCTTATCTTTTGAAAATACTTGCCTTTGATGTGATTTTTAGGAATCGATTGATTAACTACTCATTATTCTTTTTTGTAAGGTTGTTAGCTTTTATATTTCTAACCAACTTTGTTATCTGAATTCAAAGTAACCAAACCCTAAAGTTAATCTTTGTTATATCAAGCCATAAGTAAAGAGCCCCGATCCTTTCGTTGTTGACTTCCTTGTGTGGAAATGCAGAAGCGGACTTTACTGTGGCGACGTCGTGAATGAAGATGGCAAGTTTATAGGTATCATTTGTGGTCTTTATCTAGGTTAAGGGATAGAAGTCACGAGTTGGTATTAATGTGACGTCTTATCAAGTCTTGGATGAGAGTATGAGTTTTGAATGATATTTCTATCATTAATAAATTTCTTGGCGTATTCTTGAAGATTTCTAGCCTACCTAGGCGTGAAATCGAATTTTGTATTGACCCCGTCTACAAAAACCCATTTCTTAAACCCTCGAATATTTCTTGACTAAAAGGATGCATTTACGTGGATTATGATGAAAGTCATAATAAAAGCATTGGACTAATGAAAATCATGGGTATATGAAGTATTAGTAAGTGTTATGATGAGTTATGTTGGTTGGTATGTGAAAACATGAAAGTTTCTTAGAAATCACAAAGAGTTGAAAATCAGATTTTTGGTGAAAAGCGTAACATGAAATTCAATTGACCATATCTCTATTATATTTTGAATTTTTGAGTGTGGTCAAGTCCTAGAGTTAGATCTATGAGTTACCTAACTAATCCAAGTGGAATTACTGGAAAAGGTGTTGTAGATTTTTGTGTGGACTGATTTTAGCAAAAGGAGTGCAAAGCTGCAAAAAGCGAAAAAGCTGCTGCTGCCATGATTTTAGAGGGGCTGTTTCGGCCACTTAAATTATGAGAAAAATTCTGGCCTTTTGGGACATGAAGGTATATGGTATAAAGTACCTCCTGTCCAAAAATGAGCTCATTACGACTTAAAATGAGCAAGTTATGACTATTTCAATATTTAGGTTTTTAAATGAAAAAGCGCTATAACAGGAGTTCTATAACTCAGATGACCATGAAATTTAAACTGGAAGCTCACGTTAACATGTGTAAGGTCCTGCCAAGATTTGGGAATTTTGGAGTTAAACTTGAGGTAGCTAATTTCTTAAGGAATTAATTAGAAATTGATTTTTGAAAAATAGTAAATGAATTTTAAAAATTCGAGAAAAATATATTTTCATTATGGGACTATATTATGCTAAATCCCAGAAAAGAAATATTTTTGGGACTGATTTGGTATTTTTCATGAAAATAGTTTAATTCTGAACATATGAGTTAAATATGTTATGTGAAGTAACAAAGTTGAAAATAGGATTTTATGGCTAGAGAATCTATATAGAGTATATGCATATTTTTTGATGAGGATTTGATAATTGGTGATGATATCTTATGAGTATGGCATTTTGAATGATTAAATGCATTATATGGTAAAAGCGTAAACAATTGAGATAAATTGTTTATAAATTTAAGAAGTGATTAAAATATTGTTATAATATTAATGATATTAGATTATGAGATTATTAAGTGATTGATAACATGGGGATATTCTTGAATCTGGATAAATTATATTATAAATGTTTAATATTTATCCTTTATCTCATTTGATTGATTCTTTATATCATTATCCTCGTGTTTTATATTATGTTGAAAGTCATACGTGGCTGTAGTGCATAGATGGACTTTGGTATGATTATGACCGAGGTTGTTCGGTATAATCATGCTTAGTAATTGAAAACACGATTATCTTTGGTAGTAGTGCATGGTAAATGGATAATCTTTTGTAGTCGTGGATAATTTTAATGAATAATACGATTATCTTTGGTAGTAGTGCATGGATAATTTGTGGTCGTGATCTTAATGAATACACGATTATCTTTGGTAGTAGTGGATAATTTGTGATAATCTTAATGAATACGATTATCTTTGGTAGTAGTGCATGGATAATTTGTGGTCGTGATCTTAATGAAATACGATTATCTTTGGTAGTGCATGGATAATTTGTGGTCGTGATCTTAATGAATACACGATTATCTTTGGTAGTAGTGCATGGATAATTTGTGGTAGTGATCTTAATGAATACGATTATCTTTGGCGTAGTGCATGGATAATTGTGGTCGTGATCTTAATGAATATACGATTATCTTTGGTAGTAGTGCATGGATAATTTGTGGTCGTGATCTTAATGAATAATACGATTATCTTTGGTAGTAGTGCATGGATAATTTGTGGTCGTGATCTTAATGAATACGATTATCTTTGGTAGTAGTGCATGGATAATGGATAATTTGTGGTCGATTATCTTAATGAATACCACGATTATCTTAATGGTAGTAGTGCATGGATAATTTGGATAATTTGTGTGATCTTAATGAATACGATTATCTTTGGTGATAGTAATAATTTGTGGTCGTGATCTTAATGAATCACGATTATCTTTGGTAGTAGTGCATGGATAATTTGTTAGTCGGTAATCTTAATACGATTATCTTTGGTAGTAGTCATGGATAATTCGTGGATAATCTTAATGAATATCCTTGGCTTTTGTAGTGCGGGGATGATTCGATGATATGGATTAATTATTGAAAGTGAGTCTCGTGATGAAATATTAATTCATGGATGTGGTAAAAGTCGTCTTTGGTAGTAGTGCATTGATAGACTTGGTATGATTATGACCGACGGATTATTCGGTATAATCATGGTAGTAATTGAAAACACGAATATCCTTGGCGATTGGTGCATGGATAATTCGTGGTTGTGATATTATTAATTGGTCTGCGTCTCGGTATTATTATTTTTGCGAAGATGAATTGTATATCTTTGGCTGTAGTGCAAAGATGAATTGTTAATGAATATCTTTGGTAGGATTGCAAAGATGAATTTAATATTTTCAACGATAAAGGTATTCAAGGTATCCTCACCTCTTTATCATACAGTCGTACCCTAATTTGAGGAGAAATTCCATAAGGAGGGAGATTGTGAGACCCAGATTTTATCGATAAAGATTTAAATTTTGTCGAAATAATTTTTTAATATTATGGTGTGAATTTGAGATAATATTATAGTTGTGGGTAGTATTTATAAATTTTGCAAAGTATGCAGTGGTTATATTATATTCGATTGGTGGGGAATATTCGGTTTAGCGGGGAATATTAAATACAGCAGCTCAATCATTGGTGGACCTGCAGCGAAATTATTGTCGGATTGAAAGCGACAAAAATATTTTATTGAAATAACGGCGGAAGTTTTCTGGTTGATCTTGTTGAACTACTCGGTAGTAAAAAAATACGATGTCGTGTGGTTGCGTAGTAGTAGCTGCGGTATTGATTATTGATGCTTATGTGAGAAGTCACTCGGTTTGATTCCATTATTGTCGATTAATAATATGAATTATTATAGCGATAATGGCGTTTTGTTTTTTATTATTATTATTAGCGTAATAAAAGCGAAACATCTTTTATATAAAATAGAATACTTTATTAAAGTTATTACATAAATAGAATATATTATATTTTATTATGCATAGTGTTTTATAGTGTTTTGCATAGTGTTTTGCATAGTATTGCATAGTGTTTGCATAGTAAAATGTTTTTTATATAAATAGAATATATTATATTTTATTTAAAAGATTTTGCTTTAAATATGGATAGTCGGATTAAAAGTAAATCAATACGGGAGATAGTTCATGGATTAATTACTATGCATTCTATTTTCTATAAATAGAAGCTCATTCCTTCATTATTTTCTTACGAATTCATTGAAACTACAGAGAGAAATTATAGAGAGAAGCTATAGAGAGAAAATCTATAGAGAAAGAAAGAAAAAGTGATACGGTACTTCACTACTTTGATATCCGGTTCTTTTACGGTAAGGGATATTATTTTTATTTGTACCGTAAAGGGGTTATTTATTCTTTCTTATTCATGAAGAGAACTTACATTATTCCATTCATTTATTATTACATTGGAATAACTTTTGTAAAAAGTGGTATACCTATACATAACTTTTATATATCATGGCGTACCTATACTTGGTGAAATCCTTATATTATTCCATTCTTATTTATTACATTGGAATAACTTTTGTATCTGTGAATCCCCTATACTTGGTGATCTTATTATTATTATTATTACATTCATTTATTATTACATTTGGAATATCACATGCATGTTTTTTATTGGGAATTTTTCTATAAATATTATTTTTGAATATTATGGAATAAATTTGATATAATGTTATAGTTGTGGGTAATATTTATAATTTTTGCAAAAGTATGCAAGTTGTTATAAAATATTCGTTTGGTGGGGAATATTCTTTTTGTTAGGGAATATTAAATCTGATGGCTCAATCATTGGTGGACCCCCCTAGCGAAATTATTATCGGATTGAAAAGCGACAAAAATATTTTATAAAAATAACGGCGGAGTATTTTACAGATTAAAGCTGTTGAACTACCGGTGGTAAAAAAAATGCGATGTCTGGCGTAGTTGCGTAGTAGTGATTTACGGTATTGATTATTGATCTACGTTGAAGTCTTTCATTATGCTCGATTATTCTTCTACGATAATTTTTGCATCATATCTCTTATATTATTGATTGATTATTGTCGCGATTATCATATATATAATATGTTATAGTATTAAATCAATAATTGAGGCGACAAGTTATAAATGATTAATAATTGTTGAAAGATTAAATATGTGTTGATAAAAAAAAAAAAAATGATTTGTGGTAAGTTTGATTATTTTATGGGGGGCTCATATGTCATCATAAATAAGTCTCTTCTTCGATCGATAGTAATTACCTTCGTCGATAGTAATTACCCTTGTGAATAGTATTATTTACCTTCGTGAATAGTAATTACCTTACCGTCGATAGTAATTACCCTTTGTGAATATAGTAATTACCCTTGATATAGTATTTACCTTCGTCGATAGTAATTACCTTGTGAATAGTATATTTACGTAATAGTACGTTAATAGTATTTACGAACCGTTAATAGTAATTACCTTTACGGACGACGTCGAACCACTTGTCGTTTCACATTCTGAGCGTCGAACCACTTGTCGTTTCACATTCACAGGCGTCGAACCACTTTTTCTTTTCATCGACGATTCGTCGAGCCACTTGCCTTTTTTTTTCACGGCGGTGCTAAGCTAGAAATCTTCTATAAATAGAGGCTAGGGCTTCATTATTTTTCACGAATTCATTCAGCTATATAGAGAGAGAAAGTATAGAGAGAAAGAGAGAAAGAAGAAGAGTATTTTTATTCTTACTGCTGCTTTGCGATATTCAATCTCTACCAAATGTAAGGGTTATTCTTTCTTATTATTAATTATTCTTATTCATTATTGAACATTGGAATAACTTTTTGTTATTGGTGACATTGCTTATTATTACATTGGAATAACACATATATGTGGTTTTACCTATACTTGGTGACATTCTTTATTATTACATTGGAACATCACATGCGTGTTTTTTACAGGACTGGTTAAAATCTTTATTATTACATTGGAACATCACATGCATGTGTTTTACAGGACTGGTAAAATCTTTTTATTATATACATTGGAACATCACATGCATGTGTGTTTTACAGGACTGGTTAAAATCTTTTATTATACATTGGAATATCACATACATGTGTGTTTTACAGGACTGGTTCCATCTTTATTATTACATTTTTATCACATTTACACAGGATGCAGTTCCATCTTTATTATTACATTGGACATTGGAACATCACATGGTTGTGAATTTCACGACTGGTTAGTTATTTATTATTACATTGGAATAACACATGCATATGATCTATCGCATGCATGGTGATTTCTTTTGTTATTCCATTCTTTATTATACCCGGTTGGTTAAAACTTTGACTTCTATACTCCATGAAATTAGTGGAATATCCTTGATATTTGCGTTTCATCGATATCTTTTCATGAAAATATTCTTACGATCATTCTTGAATTTTTTACTCTACAAAAGCGATATCATGTTGATAATTTGGGCGTTAATAATTCTGGATAAAATAATTCTTGAACTTGTTTTATTGAATTCTTATATCATTGTCATCATCCTCATGTTTATATTTTTAAAAAAGTAAATATGGCTTTGTAGTGCATAGATGGACTTGGTATGATTATGACGAGAGACTACCGATTGTAATCATGGTAGTAATGTTACAAATGATGTGGTAAAAATCCTCGATTGGTAGTAGTGCATTGATGGGCCGATTGTTGGCATGATCATGACCATTAATGAATACAAATATTCTTGGCGTAGTGCATGAATAATTGTGGTCGTGATCTTAAAGAATATCCTTTGGTAGTAGTGCGGGGTGATTCGATGATGTGGAATATTTATTAAAGTGAGTCTCGGCTATACTTGATGATGAAAAACCTTTTAAAACCTAAAAGATAGTAGACTTTATTTTCTACTTGACTCTTTTAATGGATTGCATATTCATTGCTTGATTAAAATTTGGTTGTCTATTGTATTTTATCGGTTTAACATTGTTGAAGACTATTGATAATTTATTACGCATTATCTTAGTCATAATATTTCTTCTTGGGCTAGTTGAGCTCACCCTTTCTTTCCTTTATTCTCTTGGAAATGAGAATATAAATTTGGGGACGAGTCGGGGAAGCAGTGATGGTCACGAAGATAGCATTAGTAGTCCTCCACTTATTACGTGAAATAGTGTGATAATAATTAATAATGAGGACTTTTTTTGAGTTTGTATAATATCTAGTAAGCGATATTTGTATTTAAACTCACGATTTTTATGTCGTATTGTACCTGACAGTTAGTTATGTTAATAAGTTGTATTTAAATTATTACCATACCATGTAAGTGGCGACCCAAGATGGGTGATGTATATACCTAATTTTGGGGGCGTCGCGGTTGATATCGAGCTTGAGGGATATGATCACTGGCTAAGATGTGAGAATAGTACTAGGAGGGAGGAGGGGAATACCTTGCTAGTATGTAGTATGACTACTAAGTTTATGTCTATTATTTTATTGGTTGGTGGGAAGATAGGGATAATTTGTTACATGTCGATTAACCTTTTGTTTTGTGGCGATGTCTGAAAATGACATCGAGAATGTTGAGAATATGATGGGTATGGCGATCGTTGATTCACCACATATCGATAATCGAGGGATAATGTGCATCGAGGGAAGGCGACAATCCTCATACAAAACAACAACCTTGACCAAATGATGAATGATCAAATGTTAGGGAGGCTTTATGCGATTTATCTGGCAATGGCGAGGCGACTCTGTCCAAAAGCGTGGGGTGGAAACACGGAAAACTCTCTCGGCGGTCTGCATTAAACAATCAAGGAGGCTGGGACCACCGGAGTTTAAGGGAAAGCAAAACCACTTGGCGGAAGCATGGATAAAGCAGATTACCAAGATATTTGATGTCTTGGGATGCTCAGAGAGCAAAGGTTCCACTACGCCTTTATGCTTGGCGGAGGCGGATTCTTGGTGGGAATCGGTAAAAGCGTACTCGACTTCTTTGTCTTGAAGATATCTTGGGAGAAGTTCGGGGAGGCACATTCAGCGACAAATACTTTTCTGAAAGTATTAGCCACATGAAGGAGGTGGAATTTATCAAGTTGGAACAAAACAATATGGCAGGTAGTGTCATGATACGAGGCAAAATTTGCGGAGTTATCACGGTTTTCGTCCCACTTGGTGGATAATGAAGAGAGAATGGCGAATGTTTTTAAGAGGTTTGAAAGCGGGAATCGTCGACATCTTATTTCTCGTAAAGCGTGTGTTTGTATTGAGGATGTTGTAAATAGGGCTCGATTAGTGGAGCAGCGATAATGAGTCAACCTGACTAAAAAAGAAGCGGTAAAAGCAAAAAATTATAATACGGCGAGAGTAGTCGTGAGCGGTGACAACAACAAGCGTGGAGGAATCAGCGGGCGGATATGGTAACCGCCGGTGTGTCGGGCCAAAACAATAAGAATGGACATTTCAAGAAAGCGGAGATTCAATGATGGTGGAAAGGCGTCGACACCGGCACCCGTTGTTAAGGAAGGAGAAAGACCACCTATCGTATGCTTCAAATGCGGAGGAGAGGACACATCGATCAAGCTGCGTCATGTAGTCAAAGCGTGTTATAATTGTGAAGAGAAGGTCACTTAGCTCGATTTTGTCGTTTCTGAAAAGACAAATTGACTAGGATGGAAGCACCAAAGGCCGTCGAGAAAATTCAAAAAGCCGGTAGTCTGAGGAGGCGTTTGTTGTGACCTCCCAAAAAAAGCAAGGAATCGAATGAGGTCATCACGGGTAAGCTTATCATAAACTCTAATGAAGTCTATACTTTATTTGATCTGGGTTCTACCCATTCTTTATTTCTCTCTACTTGCGCTCATCGATTAAATTTGACTCAGGAGAAATTAGACTTTGACTTATCTGTGGAAACTCGTTGGGAGAAACCTTCATTACATCCTTTGTTTATAAGTCTTGTTTGGTTCAAATCGGTACCCTCACATTACTGTCGATCTTATTTCATTAAAAATACTTGCATTTGGCGTGATTACAAGGGATTGATTGGTTAACTACTTATCATGCAAAAATTGATTGTTTTTTCGTAAGGTTGTTAGCTTTCATATTCCTAATCAACCTATTATGCGAATTCAAACGACCAAACCATTAAAATCAATCACGGTCATCTCAAGCCATAAAGCTATTCGTTTATTGAAAAGCGGATGTCAAGCTTTCTTAGCTCATATCCTGATTTAAAAAAAAATCGTCGGTTTTAAGCGATATTTCTATTGTTAATAAATTTCTGGCGTATTCCAGAAGAACTTCTGGCCTACCCCAGGCGTGAAATTGAATTTTGTATCGACCTTGAACGGTACAAAACCTATTTTTCCAAAGCCCATGTCGAATAGCTCTATTGAACTTGAGGAGTTAAAGACCCAGCTGCGAGGAATTGTTAGACATTGGCTTTATTCGTCCTAGTACTTCTCCTTGGGGTGCTCACATTACTATTCGTGAAGAAGAAAGATGGGAGTATGCGACTTTGTATTGATTATCGGGAGTTGAATCATGTCACCATCAAAAATAGGTATCCATTGCCGCGTATTGATGACTGTTTGACCCGATTTGCAGAGAGCAAATTCTTTTCAAAGATTGATCTTCGTTAGGATATCACCATTGAAGAAGATTAGAGCCGTGACATTCAAAAGGCGGCTTTCGAGAACTCGATGCGGGCATTATGAATTTCTAGTCGTGTCCTTTGGATTGACTAATGCTCTCTTTGCCTTCATGGATATGATGAGCCAAGTATTGAGGAATATTTAGATCACTTTGTGGTCGTCTTTATTGATGACATCCTTATTTATTCAAAAGCGAAGTGAAGATCGTGAAAGCAACACTTGAAGGTGACACTCAAAAAAGCCGTGAATATAAGCTTTATGCGAGTTGAAGAAATCACGAGTTACGGCTTGAAGAAGTAGCATTCCTTTGGGCGCGTGGTATCAAGTCGTGGAATATCATTGACCAGCAAAGATTGAAGCTATTGAAAATTTGGGAACAACCTAAATCGATAATAGAAAGTCGTAGCTTTCTCGGTTTATTTGGTTATTATCGGAGATTCGTGGAAGGATTTTCTCGAATCGCTACTCCATTATTTCGGTGACTCGGAAAGATACAAAGTTCGGTTGGGCGAAGAATGTGAGAAGAGTTTTCAAGAACTTCGAGAGGAGACTTATTTATTTTGTTACGACAATACCATCGGCTCGGGAGGATTTGTCATCTCTGATGATGCTTGAGGCAAAGGGTTGGGATGTGTTCTTGCTGACATGGAAAAGTTATAGCCTATGCCTCGCGACAACTCAAAGAATATGAGAGGAATTATCCTACTCATGATCTAGAGTTAGCATTTATTATCTTTTGCACTTAAAATTTGGAGGCATTACTTGTATGGGGAGAAAGTGGAGATCTTTACGGATCGTAAAAGCCTCAAATATTTCTTCACTCAAAAGGAACTCGACATGCGACAACGGCGTTGGCTTGGCTTGAAGCTATTGAAAGATTATGATCGTACCATCGATACCATCACGGAAAAGCGAGCGTGGTAGGCGGCGCATTGAGTAGAAAATCATATATGAAATCTGAGTGCGATATTGTCGTATAAAGAGCCCATTTTGTGTGACTTGCAAAGGATGGAGATAGAGTTAAAGACTCTCGGGGCGCGTGTGATGATAGCGAGTATCTGAGTAGAGGCAGACTTTAATCGATAAAGTTAAAAGGCTGCTCAAAGCTACGGACACGGAGGTGATCGTATGAGGAAGAAAGTGCAAGAAGGTGCTATCTAGGAAGCAAGAATCGATGAAGAAGGAATACTTGAGTCGACTCGGACTTTGTGTTTCTAACGACCACGATTTAAAGTATAATATCATGATGGGCGCCTGACACACCATTTGCAATCCATCACAGGAGTACAAAATGTATCATGATGATATTCGTCATACATTTTGGTGGAAGCAATATGAGAGAGAGAGATAGTATTTGTTTATCTCAAGGTGTCTAACTTGTCAGCGAGTTAAGCGGAGCATCAAGTACCAAAAGGTCCATTGCAACCACTTGAAATTCGAGAATGGAAGTGGGAGCACATTACCATGGATTTCGTTCTGGGTCTTCTAAGGTTTCTCAAGGCGTTGATGCGATTTGGGTCATTGTTGATAGATTGACCAATCTGCTCATTTCTTCAAATCTGAGAAACTTATACACTTGAGCGTCTTGCTTTCGTATGTACATAAGCGAGATTGTAAAGGCTGCATGGTATCTGCGGTATCCATAGTTTACGATCGAGACCGAAGATTCACTTCACGATTTTGGGTTAGGTTGCAAAAAGCTATGAGCGCAGACTTACGATTTAGCTCGGCATATCATCCTCGAGACAGACGGACGATCGGAGAGGACTATTCAAACTCTTGAAGATCTATTAAGACTCTGTGTCCTTGATTTCAAGGGAGTTGGGACAAGTTCTTACCATTGGTGGAGTTTTTCTCTGACAGCGAGTTATCAAGCAAGTATTGGCATGGCTCCATTGAGCGTTGTATGGAAGAAAAAGTGTCGTTTCTCGGTATCTTTGGGATGAGGTGGGTGAAAGCAGCGTTGTTGGGGCCGGAGTTGATGCGTATGACTACGGAAAAGATTTCAAGCGATCAAACAGCGTATAAAAACCTCACAAAATCGACAAAAGAGTTATCTTGATCTTCATCGAAAGGGCGTGGAATTCGATATAGGAGATCGTGTGTTGTTAAGTTGCTCCATGGAAAGGAGTTACAAGATTTGGAAGAGAGGAAAACTTAATCCTCGATTCATCGGTCCATTTTAATCCTCGTCGAGTAGGGCTGTGGGCTATAGACTCGCTTTCTGTGAAATATGTCTCGTGTTCATAGCGTTTTTCACATATCTATATTACGTAAATATGTGAAAGACCGAACCATATTATTGAGTTAGAGCCAGGACGAAATAGCGGAAGATTTGGCGTATGAAGAGGTTCTGTTCAAATTTTGGATAAGAAGGAACATATTCTACGCTCGAGGTTATACCTCGAAGTCGAAGTTTTGTGGAGGAACCACGATGTTGAGAAATGACTTGGGAGTTAGAATGCGAAATGAAATCAAGGTATCCTTACCTCTTGACATACCCGTCGTACCCTAATTTGGCGAGAAATTTCATAAGAAGGGAGGTTGTAAGACCCGACTTTTATAAATAAAGATGAATTTTTCTATAAATATTATTTTTTTGAATATTATGGAATAAATTTGATATAATGTTATAGTTGTGGGTAATATTTATAAATTTTGCAAAGTATGCAAGTTGTTATAAAATATTCGTTTGGTTGGGAATATTCTTTTTTTGTTAGGGAATATTAAATACTGATGGCTCAATCATTGGTGGACCCCCTAGCGAAATTATTGTCGGATTGAAAGCGACAAAAATATTTATAAAAAAAATAACGGCGGAGGTATTGAAGTTAAAAGCATTGTTGAACTACCGGTGGTAAAAAAATGCGATGTCTGGCGTAGTTTGTAGTAGTAGTATGCGGTATTGATTATTGATCTTTACGTGAAGTCTTTCATTTATGCTCGATTATTACTACGATAATTCTTTGCATCATATCTCTTATATTATTGATTGATTATTGTCACATATATCATACGTATAATATGTTATAGTATTAAATCAATAATTGAGGCGACAAGTTATAAATGATTAATAATTGTTGAAAGATTAAATATGTGTTGATGAAAAAAAAAAAATGATTTGTGGTAAGTTTGATTATTTTATGGGGGCTCGTATATCATCATCATCTAAGAGTCTTCGTCGATAGTAATTACCTTCGTCGATAGTAATTACCTTCGTGATAGTAATTACCTTGTGATCGTAGTAATAGTAATTACCTTCGTGAATAGTAATTACCTTCGTCGATAGTAATTACCTTTGTGAATAGTAATTACCTTGTGAATAGTATTTACCTTCGAATAGTATTACCTTCGTGAATAGTATTTACCTTTACGAGACGTCGTTACCACTTAGTCGTTTTACTTTTACGACGATCGAACCACTTGTCGTTTCACATTCTGAGCGTCGAACCACTTGTTGTCGTTTCACATTCACATGCGTCGTCGAACCACTTTTCTTTCAGTGCTCAAGCCTTTTGCCACGGCGGTGCTAAGCTAGAAATCTTCTATAAATAGAGGGCTAGGGCTTCATTATTTTTTCACGAATTCATTCAAGCTATAGAGAGAGAGAAAGTAGAGAGAGAAAGAGAGAAGAAGAAGAGTATTTTTTTCTTACTACTGCTGCTGCGATATTCAATCTCTACCAAAAATGTAAGGGGTGTTATTCTTTCTTATTATTGAAGAAGAAAGCTGTTGTTATTCCATTGCTTATTATTACATTGGAATAACTTTTGTATATGTGGTTTACCTATACTTGGTGACATTCTTTATTATTACATTGGAACATCACATGCATGTGTGTTTTTTAGGACTGGTTAAAATCTTTATTATTATTATTGGAACATCACATGCATGTGTGTTTTGGACTGGTTAAAATATTATTATTGATACATTGGAACATCACATGCGTGTGTTTTTACAGGACTGGTTAAAATCTTTATTATTTACATTTGGAACATCATCACATGCGTGTGTTTTTACAGGACTGGTTAAAATCTTTATTATTACATTGGAATATCTATCATGTGTTTTTTAGGATGGTTTCCATCTTTATTATTCTTTATTGTTTTACATTGGAACATTACATTGGAACATCGATTGTGAATTTCACGACACAGTTAGATTATTTATTATTACATTGGAATAACACATGCATGCGATCTATCGCATGCATGGTGATTTCTTTTGTTATTCCATTCTTTATTATACCCGGTTGGTTAAAACTTTGACTTCTATACTCCATGAAATTAGTGGAATATCCTTGATATTTGCGTTTCATCGATATCTTTTCATGAAAATATTCTTACGATCATTCTTGAATTTTACTCTACAAAAGCGATATCATGTTGATAATTTGGGCGTTAATAATTCTGGATAAAATAATTCTTGAACTTGTTTTATTGAATTCTTATATCATTGTCATCATCCTCATTTTATATTTTTTTAAAAGTCATACGTGGCTTGTAGTGCATAGATGGACTTGGTATGATTATGACGAGAGACTACCGGTGTAATCATGGTAGTAATGTTACAAATGATGTGGTAAAAATCCTCGATTGGTAGTAGTGCATTGATGGGCCGATTGTTGGCATGATCATGACCATTAATGAATACACAAATATTCTTGGGCGTAGTGCGTGAATAATTGTGGTCGTGATCTTAAAGAATATCCTTGGTAGTAGTGCGGGGGTGATTCGATGATGTGGAATATTTATTAAAAGTGAGTCTCGGCTATAACGATGATGAAAAACCTTTTAAAACCTAAAAGATAGTAGACTTTATTTTCTACTTGACTCTTTTAATGGATTGCATATTCATTGCTTGATTAAAGCTTGGTTGTCTATTGTATTTTATCGGTTTAACATTGTTGAAGACTATTGATAATTTATTACGCATTATCTTATCTTAGTCATAATATTTCTTCTTGGGCTAGTTGAGCTCACCCTTTTTTTTTCCTTTATTCTCTTCTTGAAATGAGAATATATTTGGGACGAGTCGGGGAAGCAGTGATGGTCACGAAGATAGCATTAGTAGTCCTCTTTATTACGTGAAATAGTGTGATAATAAATGTAATGAGGACTTTTTTTGAGTTTGTATAATATCTAGTAGAGCGATATTTGTATTTAAACTCACGTTTTTATATCGTATTGTTATACAGCAGTTATGTTAGTAAGTTGTATTTAAATTACGTACCATGTAAGTGGCGACCCAAGATGGGTGATGTATACCTAATTTTGGGGCGTAATAAATCTATATTGATATTATATTTTTCCGACAGCATTATTATTATGGATTTAATAATTTTGATTAGATGAGACTGAATTTTATTTATACGTATTAAAGCATTATTTATGAATTACGTGTAATGCGTGATATAGAAATAAAATGAAATAAGATAATTTAAATTTGATTAATTTTCGATTATAATTCTTGATAGATTTAAATTTGGAAAGAATTATCGATCGATTTAGATGGTCCATTTAGAATTATTATAATCGTAAGCTATAGATTGAAAATCGAGTATTCTAATTGTTATTATGTGATTTTGATCGTAACTTAATAAATGTATGAAGATTGTGGTCGTTTAGAGTTAAGTATCCATGATAAATACTTTGGAACTTTATGAAAAATCGATGATAATGATGATAGAAGGTAGATTCTTGATGTTGGAGTAAAGTTAAAGGTTTGTTTCGAAATATTAAAAGATTATAGACGAAATTGAAATGATATATTATCTTTTAATGATTGGAAATTAAATATTCATCCTTGAATTTTATAAATTTCATAAGAGAACTTTAAAAGACCCCAACTTTATTAATGAAATTTAATTTTTCTCTATTTATTATTTTGAAATAGTAAGGGTTGATTTGATTAATGTGGATAGTTAGGGGTAAAAATAATATTTCAAAATAAGCAAGTGGTTATAAAATATTCATTGTTGTGTCGGGGAATATTCGTTTGGTCGTGGAATATTAAATCTTTGTCGGGGAATATTAAATAAATGACGGTAGTGATGATGTGTGTGTGGGCCCATGTGAGCGATTGGATGAAGAAAGCGACAAATATAAGTTGTTTAAAAATACTTGGCGTAGTTATTCAGATTATCTTTGTTGGAATACGGTGGTTAAAATTGATGTCTGGCGTTGTTGAGCGGTAGTTGCGGTATTGCACCAATTATTGATTCTTACGTGAAGGCCTACAATAATAATTATTCGATGATAATTCTTATTCGATATTTTATTTTATTGATTTAATAATTCTTTGCGTTGATATTTTATATTATTGTTGTTTTGATAATTGTCATTTTATTACGGTATTTTTCATTATCGAGCGATAATTCATATTATTTGAATAATATTATTAGATAACATTATTGGCGATGTCTAGAAAGTTACATCTAAGGAGAGGTTTGGTCACTAATTGCGGCGGCGATAAGGAGAAATTCTTATTGGAAAGCCCCCTCTTTCTGAGGAGCGCACTGGTTGTCGATATTGTGATTACGTAATATTATTTGTGAATAATTAATTATTGATTCATATGATGAGAAAATATTGATTTTATGTGGATATAGATGGAGAAAATTTTAATGTGACAATTGTTGAAAATTTATTTTATCTTTTTACGATAAAATAATTCGATTTAAATATATTATTATATTTTAATAATATAATAATGGTGATATTTTTACAATGAATGTGGGATATATATGAGTATATGAGGAGGAAGAGTTTTTGTTGCAATAAATGTTTAAAACATAATTTTTAAACGTGTAAATTGGACCCCATTTATTTTTGAAATTTGATTATAGCTTTTGTAAAATCGCATAGTTTGTGGATTTGGTCGATTTTTATTTGAATTTGGAAAAACTTTCTTACGCAAAGTTGTAGAAATTGAATTTCCTCGCGAGAATTTTCTGATAAAAAGGCTATTTGATTGATTGAATTTTACGATAATAAAGGCTATTTATTATGAATTATTGAAGTTAGAAGCTCAAAATAATTGATTTTGGAAGTTTTAATTATTTTTAATAAGAAAAACGGGCCCCACTTTTGGTTGGGGAAACAAAAAATGTCTTTGAATTTGATTTCAAGTGGTGGTGGGTGGTAATAATTATAAAATATATATATTATTATTTTATTAAATTTTTACTTTGGTGTGTTAAGCATTTTTCTATAAATAGGGTCTTGGGTTAGAATTGAAAATCACACGAAGCTGAAGTTTTCTCTCTCTCTCTCTATATTATTGGCGTATTCTTGTGAGTATTTTGAGTATACTTTGAGTATTATTTGTTTGCGGTGCAAGTTTCATTTGTATCATTATATTTGTATTAAAATTAGAAATCTTGATCTTTGAGGTAAGGGATATTATTTTTTTCGTAATGATATTATTTCTTGATATCATTATCTTTGAAATATTGTTTGGAATTTTTTTATCAAATTTGGAACTTTTTCATGTCGGGGTTCATGAGTTTATTCATGATTCTTATTTATTATTCACGAGTTTCTTATTCAGATTCTTATTCACGAGTTTATTCACGAGTCTTATTAAGCGTGAAAGCGTGAAGATGTTTTTTGTGAAATTTCTATCTTTTGGTGTAGATTCTTTATTCACGTATCGGCCTTTATTCACGTATCTCTTATTCACGTAAATTCATAGAAAAATAAAATTTCTTCTTTTTTGTCAAAATATCTAATACGGATACTAGCTTTGATTGTATCCCGTGTTTTGATCATTCTTGAATTTTACACCACTATGATTATTTTTGAGGTATTTTTTGAACATGGATAAAACAAAATCGAATCCTTAATCCTTAATCCTTGTCATTTTGTTTCCTTTGGATTCGTTTTTCTTAAAAAATATTTTTCATCATCCTCGGTCTTAAATGATGATATTATTGAATATCTTTGGCTTTGCACATAGTGCAAAGATGATGAATGATTCTGAAGAATATCTTTTTAGTAGTGCAAAGATGAGCAGTGTTTAGATGAACATGACCAGTGATGAATATCTTTGGCACTGTAGTGCAAAGATGAATATTTGATTCGAGGATGTATATTGATTGATGTTCTACGGGGATAAAAGATGAGCGATGAACTTTTAAATTCATACATAGAAGATAGTAGTTTGCATTCTCTCTCTTAACTCTTACTAATGAATTATTATTTCATTGCGAATATTGATTTAAAATTTGTTGTCTATTGTATTCTATTAGATTTTTCCTGTTGAAGACTAACGATAATTTGTTGTATATTATCTTAGTCGTAATATTCTTTCTTGGGCTAGTTGAGCTCACCCTTTTCCTTTTTGTTCCATTTTTTTTCTTCGGGAGGCGAGAATATAGCGAGTGCAGTCGGGTATGGAATGAAGGTTTTAGAAAGTTGTTTAGTAGTCCTCACCATTTTTGTAAAATAATGTATCGATAAATGTGATGAGGATTTATTTGAGTATAGATATTATGCAGAAGATAATATTTGTATTTAAACTCACAGTTTCTTGTTGTAATAATAAAGTTGTAGTTGTTTACGTACCATGTATTGTGATTTCGAGAATGGGTGATGTATACTATTTGGGGGCGTCGCGGTTGGTATCGAGCTTAGGGATATGATCTCTGGCGGAGATCGGGGAATAGAACTAGGGGGGAGAGCAGAGTAAATCCTTATTTAGTGTGTCTACTAAGCTTATTTGTTAGTTAGTCGGTATATAGGGATATTATGTGATATATTGATTTCCTTAATTAACCCTTGTTTTATGGCGGTATTTGAGAATGTCGTGAGAATATTATGATGGGAAATGAGGCCAGTGGAGGCCTTTGTACTCACCAGCGAGGAGAGAGCAGCTGTGGTGGTGATGTTCCTCTGTGAACAACAACACCATTGAGCGAGATGATGAGCGAGGGGATGTTTAGAAGTTTTTTGCGGTTCATGCAAAATCGAGGACGAGGAGACTTCGTGTTCAAAATCTGAGGAGGAAATGATAGCAATTCACGGGTTATATCCTGACCAAGCGATTCGAAAAGTTGGGACCACGAATTTAAGGAAAGCGGATCCGATCATGGCGGAAACATGGGTCAAACAAATTACAAGATATTCGATGTCTTGGGATGCGGAGGAGAACGAAGGTTCCATTCGCCACCTTTATGTTAAAAGTGGCGAGGCGGGACTCTTGGTGAGATGCGTGAAGCGTACCCATCGGTACTTTTCGGCATGTCTTGGGGAGCGTTTGAAACTATTTAATGACAAATACTTTCACGAAAGTGTTCGTCGTATGAAGGAAGTGGAGTTTCATCAGATTAGAAGCAAAACAACATGGCGGTGTCTCGATGCGAGGCAAAGTTTTTGCGAGTTATCGAGGTTTGCACCTCATTTGGTGGAGAATGAGAGAGCGTATGGCGGATGTTTCTTAGAGGTTTGAAACCGGCGTCGTCGATATCTCATTTCTCGTAAATTTTCTCTCTATTCGGATGTTGTTAGCGAGGGCTCGATTATTAGGCGAGATACTTGAGTGCAGTCGGTTGAGGACCTGACGAGGATCGTACCGGAGATAGCGATCAGCAGAATAATGATAACCGGCGGAGAAAAGCGAAGACGGACAAAAATGGTAACCACTACTGGTGGTAATCATAGCCGTGAAAATAGAGAAAAGCGAGTCGGGAGGAGATTTTAAAAGAGGAGATTTAAACAACGACCGTATGAAGGCAGCGGTCTTGGTGACAAGCTGGTTCTAAGGGAGGAGAAGCGACCCACCGGTCGTATATCTTCTAATAAATCGGAAAAGAGGACATATCGGTCAAGCGCCCTAGCGATTCAAGGTATGCTATAATTGTGGAAAGGAAGGACATATCGCTCGAGATTATGCGATGGCGAAACCTAGTTCGTGAGGGACGGTGACTCGAAAAAGTATCGAGAAAAGTCGAAGTCAGCGATTAGGGAAGGCGTTTGTTGTTGTATTTGGTCAAAATCGAGGAACCAAGCGAGGTGATCACGGGTAAGCTATTTATAAATTCTTGCGAAGTTTATACCTTACTTAATCTGGGGTGCTACCCATTCATTTATCTCTCTGCGTGTGCTCAGCGTTTAAACTTGACTCAGGAGAAATTAGACTTTGACTATCTGTGGAAACTCAGTTAGGAGAAACTTTCATCACATCCTTTGTTTATAAATCTTGTTTGATTGAGTTGGCACCATCACCTTACACATTGACCTTATCTCTTTAAAGATACTTGCTTTTGATGTGATTTTAGGGATTGATTGGTTAACTACTCATCGTACCAAAATTGATTGTTTTCGTAAGGTTGTTAGTTTTCATATTCTAACTTGACTTTGTTATGCAATTCAAACAACTAAACCATTAAAATCAATCCTTATCATATCTAATCATAAAGCTATTCGTTTATTGAAAAGCGGATGTCGAAAGCTTTCTTAGCCCATGTTATGGATTTGAATAAAGACACGTCAAATTTGAATAATATTCTGTTGTTATTGACTTTCTGGCGTATTTCTGAAGAACTTCGGTCTACCCCGAGCGTGAAGTTGAATTCTTTATTGATCTTGAACACAGTACAAAGCCCATTTCTAAAAACCCATATCGAATGGCTCTATTGAACTTGAGGAGTTAAAGGTCAACTTCTGAGGAATTGTTGGACATCGGTTTCATTCGATCTAGTACATCTCCTTGGGGTGCTCTGTTTTATTTGTAAAGAAGAAAAAGCGGGAGTATCGACTTTGTATTGACTATCGGGAATTGAACCATGTCACCATCGAGAATAGGTATCCTCTACCTCGTATTGATGACTTGTTTGACCGATTCTGAGGGCCTGATTCTTTTCAAAAATCGATCTTAGATTACGGATATCATCGGTGAAGATTAGGCGAGGATATTCAAAGGCGCCTTGAGAACTTCGGTATGGGCATTATGAATTCTTAGTCGTGTCTTTCGGACTAACTAATGCTCTCTATGACTTTCATGGATATGATGAGCAAGTATTCAAGGAATATTTGGATCGATTTGTTGTTGTCTTTATTGATGACATCCTTATATATTCCAAAAGTCGTGAAGATCATGAGCACCGTTTGAAATTTGGTACTCGAAAGGCTTGAAAACAAACTATATGCCAAATTGAAGAAATCGAGTTACGGCGAGGAAGTAGCATTTCTTGGGCGCGTGGTGTGAAAACATGGAGTATCTGTTGATCCGTGAAGATTGAAGCAATCTGAAGTTGGGAAGAACAGCGAAGTCGGTGGTGAAATCACGTAGCTTTTTGGGCTTAAATTTGGTTATTATCGGATTTCGTGGAGGGTTTTCTCGAATCGCTACTCCATTAACTTCGACTAACTTTCGGAAGGATACAAAATTCGTTTGGAGCGAAGAATCGAGAAGAGTTTCAAGAGCTTAAGAGGAGACTTATTTTATTTTGTTTAACAATACCATCTGGTTCGGATGATTTTTGTTATCTCTGATGATGCTTGGGCAAAGGGTTAGGATGTGTTCTCATGCAGCGTGGGAAAGTCATGCTTTATGCCTCGCGACAACTTAAAAGAGTATGAGAGGAATTATCCTACTCGTGATCTAGAGTTAGCGTGATCGTTTTTTTATTAAAGATATGGAGCCTTATCTATATGGGGAGAAAGTGGAGATATATTAGGACCATAAAAGCCTTAAATATTTCTCACTCTCAAAAAAGAACTCGACATGCGGCGGTGACGTTGGCTCGAGCTATTGAAGACTACGACCACACTATTGATACCATCACTGGTAAAAGCGAGCGTGGTAGGCGGCGCGTTGAGTAGAAGATCGTATCACGAGGAGCGAGTGCGATGATGTCAAGTATCGCGTAGAGCCCGACTTTAATAGAAAAAGTTAAGGTTGCTCGAGCCCGCAGGCCGGGGTGATCGTATGAAGAAGAAAGTCAAGAAGGAGCTATTAGGGGCGAGAATTGATGAAGAAGGAATACTTGAGTCCACTCTGAGACTTTGTGTTCTAACGACTACGATTTGAAGTACAAGATTATGATGGAGGCACTGATACACCATTTGCAATCCATCACTGGAAGTACTAAAATGTATCGTGATCTTGACATACATTTTGGTGGAACAATATGAGAGAGAGATTGCAAAGTTTATCTCGATGTGTTTAACTTGTCGGCGTGTAAAGGCGGAGCATCTAGTACCTAAGGGTCGTTGCAACCACTTGAGATTCCGGAATGGAAGTGGGAACACATTACCATGGATTTCGTTTACGGGTCTTCCTACGGTTTCTCAAGGCATCAATCTTTATTTGGGTTATTGTTGATAGATTAACCAAATCTGCTCATTTCTTCTTGCAAATCTGGGAGACTTATTCCTTGAGCGTCTTGCTAGTATATGCGTGAATGAGATTGTGAGGTTGCATGGCATACTGTATCCATAGTTTGGATCGTGACGAAGATTCACTTCAAGATTTTGGGTTAGCTTGCAAAAAGCTATGAGCGCAGTTTGCGATTTAGTTGGCATACCATCCCCAAGCAGACGGATGATCGAGAGGACTATTCAAACTCTTGAAGATTTATTAAGACTACGTGTCCTAGACTTCAAGAGGCGGTTGGGATAAGTATTTACCATTGGTGGAATTCTCTACAACAACAGCAGTTATCGAGCGAAGTATAGGTGTGGCTCCATTTGAAGCATTATATGGGCCGAAAATGTCGTTCTCGATATGTTGGGATGAGGTGGGTGAAAGCAACATTGTTGGGACAGGAGTTAATGCGTATGACTACTAGAAAAGATCAAATGATTTGACAGCGTATACAAAGCGGCACAAGATCGACAAAAGAGTTATGCGGATCTTCATCGAAAGGGCGTGGAATTTAGTGTAGGGGATCGTGTATTATTTGCGAGTTGCTCCATGGAAGGAGTTACAAGATTTGGGAAGAGAGGAAAGCTCGATCCACGATTTATTGGTCCATTTCAAATTCTTGGCCAGGAAGTAGGAAATGTAGCCTATAGACTTGCGTTACCTCAGTATGTCTCGTGTTCATAAATGTTTTCATATCTCGTACTGCCGTAAATATGTGAAAGACCGAACCACGTTATAGAGTTAGAAGCAGGACGAGATAGTAGAAGACTTAGCGTATGAGGAGGTACTGTCAAGATCTTGGATAGGGAAGGAGCATGTCCTACTGTATGAAAGGTCGTACCCACAAGTTAAAGTTTTGTGGAGGAATCATGCTATAGAGAAATGATTTTGGGAATTGGAAGCGGAAATGAAAGCGAGGTATCCTCACCTTTTGAAACACACAGTGCGTCGTCGATTTCGAGGACGAAATTTCATAAGGAGGGAGGTTGTAAGACCCTGACTTATTATTAATGAAATTTAATTTTCTCTATTTATTATTTTGAAATAGTAAGGGTTGATTTGATTAATGTGGATAGTTAGGGGTAAAATCATAAATATTTCAAAATAAGCAGTGGTTATAAAATATTCATTGTTGTCGGGGAATATTCGTTTGGTGGTGGAATATTAAATCTTTGTCGGGGAATATTAAATGCTGACGGTACTTGACCGTGTGTGGCCCCCCATGTGAGCGATTGGATGAAGAAAGCGACAAATATAAGTTGTTTAAAAATACAGGCGTAGTTATTCACAGATTATCTTTGTTGGAATACCGTTGGTTAAAAAACACATGTCTGGCGTTGTTGAGCGATGCTGCGCGCGGTATTGCATCAATTATTGATTCTTACGTGAAGGCCTTTACTACTCGATAATTATTACGATAATTCTTATTCGATATTTTATTTTATTGATTAATAATTCTTTGCGTTGATATTTTATATTATTGTTGTTTTGATAATTGTCATTACGAGTATTTTCATTATCGGATCGATAATTCATATTATTTGAATAATATTATTAGATAACATTATTGGCGATGTCTAGAAAGTTACATCTAAGGAGAGGTTTGGTCACTAATTGCGCCCGATGAGGAGAAATTCTTATTGGAAAGCCCCCCTCTTTCTGAGGAGCTGCTGGTTGTCGATAATTGTGATTACGTAATATTATTTGTGAATAATTAATTATTGATTTATATGATGAGAAAATAATTTTTATGGATATAGATGGATATAAATGATGGACAATTGTTGAAAATTTATTTTATCTTTTTTATAATTGAAGGATTTAATGTTGAGGTGTTTTATAATGGTATTTTTTTGTCGGAATGTGAGGTATATAGTAAACGAAAAGAGTATTTTTTTACAATAATATTTGCGTGAGTTATAATTTTTAATCGTAGATTGGATGGTGAAATTTGATTTTGGATATGTTATACATTTATAAGTTGAGTCAATATATGTTTACAAATTTTGAAAAACCGATTAAAAATGAGCGAATGATTTGTTATAAAAATTTTAAGAGGTGTTTGATTAGGAAATTAGGGTTATAATTGATTTTGGTGGAAAATTCTAAATTGATTTTGGAAGTTTTAAATTATTTTGGTTGGTGAAAAAATGTTTTTGAATTTTTTATTTCAAATGTGGTGGGTGGCAATAGTAGCGAGTAAAGCGTAAATTTATATATATATATATATTATATTTAAATTTTCTACCTTTGGTGGGCTAACATTTTCTATAAATAGAGGGCTTAGGTTAGAATTGAAAATCACACGAAACAAAGTTTTCTCTCTTCTCTCTCTATATTATTGGCGTATTTTGTGAGTATTTAGATACTTTGAGAGTTCTTTATTCGGTACAAGTTTCATTCGACATCACTATATCAGGTTTTTTTTAGAAATCTTGATTCTTTGAGGTAAGGGATGTTATTTTTCTTCTCGAATGATATTATTTCTTGATATCATTATCTTTGAAATATTAGTTGGAACTTTTTATCAAATTTGGACTTTTTTTCATATCGGGGGTTCTTATTCACGAGTTCTTATTCACGAGATTCTTATTCATGAGTTCTTATTCACGAGATTCTTATTCACGAAGTCTTATTAATGAAGCGTGAAGAAATTTTTTGTGGAATTTCTATCTTTTGGTGTAGATTCTTATTCACGTGCCTTTATTCACGTATCACTTTATTCACGTATCTGATCCTTTATTCATCGAAAAATAAAATTTCTTCTTTTTGTCAAAATATCTAATACGGATACTAGCTTTGATTGTATCCATGTTTTGATCATTCTTGAATTTTACACCACTTATGATTATTTTTGAGGTATTTTTGACATGGATAAAACAAAATACGAATCCTTAATCCTTAATCCTTGTCATTTTGTTTCCTTTGGATTCGTTTTAAAAAAAAAATATTTTTTCATCATCCTCGGTCTTAAATGATGATATTATTGAATATCTTTGGCTTTGTAGTCAAGATGAATGATTTCTGAAGAATATCTTTTTGGTGATTAATATCTTTGGTAGTAGTCTGAAGATGAGCAGTGTTTAGATGAACATGACCCGGTGATGAATATCTTTGGCTGTAGTGCAAAGATGAATATTTGATTCGAGATGTATATTGATTGATGTTACGGGGATAAAAGATGAGCGATGAACTTTTAAATTCATACATAGAAGATAGTAGTTTGCATTCTCTCTTAACTCTTTAATGAATTATTATTTCATTGCGAATATTGATTTAAAATTTGTTGTCTATTGTATTCTATTAGATTTTTCCTGTTGAAGACTAACGATAATTTGTTGTATATTATCTTAGTCGTAATATTCTTCTTCTTGAGCTAGTTGAGCTCACCCTTTTCTTTTTTGTTCATTTTTTCTCGGGAGGCGAGAATATAGCGATGCAGTCGGGGTATGGAATGAAGGTTTTAGAAAGGATTGTTTAGTAGTCCTCACCATTTTTGTAAAATAATGTATCGATAAATGTGATGAGGATTTATTTGAGTATAGATATTATACAGAAGATAATATTTGTATTTAAACTCACGATTTTCTTGTTGTAATAATAAAGTTGTAGTTGTTTACATGCCATGTATTGTATTGATTTCGGAATGGGTGATGTATATACTATTTTGGGCTCTTCTTGTCGACATTACCGACCTTGATGGTTTCTTATCGCACACAACACCCACCCACCACCCGTGGTCACTTTGTGTTTCTGGCCGTTGAGTCGAGGATCCCATCACATTAATGCATAGCGGATATAATAGTCAACCATCATGTTTTTTTCATCATTATCGGTCAAAGATGGAGATATTTAATATCTAAGAGGTCAACCCATTGACCCGGCCCGATATTATAAAGACTTAACAAAGGTAATATAATGACTAAATCCAATAACTTTAGGATCCAATAATAATGATTGATGGATTTAATTAAATAAATAAATGCGTCCTTTATATTAATATATATGAAATATCGTGGCCAAAACAATGAAGATATTATTCATGTGGTGATCGTCTTTTATGTGGTTTTATTTAGATGTGCATCTTTTAGCTGATGCTCCCACCAAGAAGGGATCTTGCCGGGCTTCTTAGTTTTAAAGACAAAATTGTAGTAGTAATAGTCCATTAATCTTAAGCTAGTGTGATAAAGAAACATCTAGCGGCAGCTAGCTGATGCTCCCACCAAGAAGGGATCTTGCCAGAAATATTAATTGTTGCTCCCCTCGAGCTCCAAATTTTAAAATTGTTTGTTTGTTTATATTTAAAATTTTCTCTGCAAGTATTAACATTTTTTGAAAGGTTAAATATTTGAAAAGCATTAAAAGAAATAATATTTTTTTTTTGTATAAACATTGGTGATTGATTCTACGTACCATCATAATAAAAATTATAACATTACTAATATTTGAGAACACATGACATGCGTTGCCCCGCCTTATGTGGATCCGCCACTGAATATAATTAATGCCATGATCCACTAACCACGTTTAATTGATTTCTGATGGTGGATTCGGAGTTGGAAGCTTAATTACTTAATTAGTGATTTTAGAAATTGGAATGAAATATTATTGTTGAAATGAAAATGAAAGTTTTGCCGTCCAGGGATTATTTCTTCCGACTCCTTTTCACAAATGATAACTACTAATTGCTTCTTTCTTTTCGGTTCGTGTGCTTGGCCGAAAAATATCATTTTCAAGCCCCTTGAATATATGTTAGAACTATCCACATAATTAAATTAGAATAATGCTAGAGACACAAACTATTCTATAAATATTTTACAAACGGTTGATGTGGCATACTCCATAAAATATATTGTGTTGGGCCGAAGACTACATTGAAACAATTTGTTAATCAATATGCTGAGGTGGAGTATGTCACATCAACAATTTGTAAAATATTTATAAAATAATTTAATAATACATAAGATTCTTCATTAAATTAATATAGATCTCTTCCATCTCAATAATTGTTAGTAAAGTGTATCCACTACCTCTGTTCTATAATAATAATTTTTTAGTTTTATGAGCATAAAACTAAAATATGATAAGGTGGAGTATGCCACATCAGCGATTTATTGATTAATAAATTGATTATTATAGATTAATAAATTATTTCAATGTAATCTTTAATCTCACACAATATTATAAAGTGGAGTATGTCACATCAACGATTTATAAAATATTTATAGAATAATTTATGTTTCTAACATTATTCTAAAAGAATAAATAATTTATTTATTATCCTATCGTAGTAACACTCTCACGGGAAGGATTCTAGAAATATCACACAATGGGACCCATTCTCAGCTAACGATTAACATGACGCGTACTCGAAGAAACTATGCTACTTCCTCACACACTTTTTAAACAGAGTAGTTCTACACGGACAACTTTTTTTAGATAGGTAAATTGGATATTTTTTAATTTTATTTTTAGACAGACTGTACAATTTTATTTTTGTATATGTATTTAAATTATACTTAAAATATTATATTTTATAAAAATTTACATTGAAATAAATATTATATATTTTTTGAGAGATTCTGAAGTAAAAAAAAAATGGAAAATATCCAATTTATCTGTCTACAAAACCTGTTCGCCAAGACTTTTTCTTTTTAATATGATTTTTGAGAAGTGTTTTTTTATTCTTAATATTTAGCGTTTAAAAATTTCAATCAAGTATTATCTGTTTAATTTTTAATATTATTTTAAATATTCAATATAAATTTTAATTTTTAATTATTTTTATTCAATAAATAATATTTTTTTAATATAAGGACAATATAAATTATTAACATTATATTTAATGTTATATAATTATTTTTTTAGTATTTGTGCAACTTTAAAACAAGGATGAAAGTGCAGAAGAGGATAATTACGAAAATGGTAATTGTTTTTCCGATCCCTATTTAATTAAGAATTATCAGTGAGATTGGAATGAAATGGGTGCAACCAACATGATGGTGAGCGTCCTTGAGCAATGCCGAATCTCGCCACCACCTGGTGCCGTTGCTGACACCTCTTTACCGCTCACATTTTTCGACATAAAATGGCTTATGATTCCTCCGGTTCACCGCCTTCTTTTCTACGGTTTACCCAACTCTAAAACCGACTTCACCCAAACACTTGTTCCAAATCTCAAAAATTCATTATCCCTAGCTCTTAAACACTACTTTCCATTAGCCGGTAACTCCATAATCCCCTCAACAAGTCTATCTAGCAGCAGCCCCCAAATTCGTTACCTAAATGGGGACTCGGTTTCACTAACAGTTGCCGAGTGCACTAGTAAAGATTTCAATCATTTAGCAGGGAATCACGCTCGAGATGTCAATGAATTATTTCCTCTTGTTCCTCAACTTCCACCCGGTACCTCCGTGGGAGGCTGCGTTGTATCTCCACTCTTCGCTGTTCAGGTGACCTTTTTTCCCAACCATGGCACAACTGTCGGATTTACAATTTCCCACGTCGCTGCCGATGGAAAAAGTATGTGCAATTTCATCCGGGCATGGGCTTCAATCGCCAAACAACTATGCAGCACCGGAGATAATAAAGATAAGGCATCATCCATATTGTTCCCGGTTCCATTTTATGATAGGAGTGTGATCAAAGATCCCAAGGGGATAACTAACATTTTATGGAGCTATTATTTAAAGATAAAAATAAAGCAGCAGGAGAATTTTCAACCTCAACCAGCTGCTGCGCCACAGCTTGTTCAAGCCACAATTGTCATGTATCGAGCCGATATTCAAGATATCAAGAACTTGGTGTTAACCAAACTGCCAACATTAGCACATGTCTCATCTTTTACGGTGGTATGCGCTTATCTATGGTCCTGTATGGCAAAAGCACGCGTGGCTATTGGCCAGGAGGTGCGCGATGAAAATGAAGAAGAGAATTTCATATTTGTGATGGATTGTCGCACTCGTTTGGATCCACCCATACCTGATACTTACTTTGGGAATTGCTTAGCGGGTTGTTCGGCAACCCGAAAGAGCGCGGAATTAGTAGGAGAGGAAGGGATTCTGGCTGCAGCTGAAGGGATAGGAGAGGCTATTCATACAAAGTTAAATAATGAGGAGGGAGGAGTCTTGAAAGACGCAGAGTTGTGGTACGCCGGTTTTGAAACGATCACGACGCAGAAGGCTTTTATGATTGCTGGATCACCGAAGTTTGACTATTATAGTACAGATTTTGGGTGGGGGAAACCAAAAAAGCTTGAAGTTGTTTCCCAGAAATGTTCCCTTAATTCGGAAGGAGATGTGGAAATTGGAGTGTGCTTCACTAAGAATTTGGTCGAAGCTTTCACTAATATCTTTGCCAAAGGACTAGTTAAGGTGAAACCTTGATTAATTAGCTTAGAAGAATGTTGCTTTTTCTAAGCTAAAGCCAGAGAAGTTCTCAAATGTTAACTTTAATATTATATTATTATGAATTAATATGATCGATAATCGTAGTCCATTAATTAAAAACAGTTACCGTGTTTTCTAAACTAGTACGTAGTTGGCCTTGTCCGGCGCCAGCAGGCAGCAGCTTTAATTTCCTTAGGGCACACTAATTTTTATTTTTATTTTTCTTTTTCTTTTTCTTTTTCTTTTTCTTTAAGATCACAATCATAAATAAAAATATCAGTTTCCTATTTTTACTTTTATGTGTTCTCTCTATAGGATTTCACTCTTTAAAAGATTTGCACTTTTTTTATAAAATAAAAATGTTCATTTATCTCTAAAATTTCTTGCATTTTATTTTTATAATTTGTCGCATTCACAAAATAGACAAGTTAATTCGTCTGTTACTAATAGTGTTGAACGTGTATTTTTTTTGTTTTAATCTCATTCGTTCAACCCTTTAATTGATGTTAATAATGATGTTTACCTATTTTTAGTCCATAACAAAATATTTACAATGGATCATTATGTTCGTGTGTGTATATATATATGTGTGTAACTTGGTATGTTATGTCTCAAATTATTGGATCATCACCCTTACAATAACTTGGTACTATAGTATTTATTGAGTTCATCATTGCTCAATTTATTATTAAAAACGAAATATGGTATTTATATACTATATAATTGAGTTTTATTGTTAAATTAAATATTTTATTATACTATATTACATTAGTTGCAGACTTATACACGCTACTCACTTGAAAGGGATATCAAAATATTTTGAATTGAAGTTAAAATACTCACGTTTAATGCATAATTATTACTACAAAAATTTTTTTACTTCAAAATAAAAAATCTGAACATAGATAACTAAAAAACATTAATAAAATCTAAATCATAATAAAATATGTACAAAAATTTAATTAAAGAATAAAATTTTAAAAATGAAATTTATTATTAAAATAAATAATTTTGAAAAAAGACCAAAATATTAACATTTTAAAAAAATAACATATTAAATCGAAAGTAATATTACTTATTTTATTCAAATTGTTATATAAAAAATAGATATAAAATTTAAGAATGAATAATAAGATTTCGGGCTTTGCACGGAGTATACGATTAGACCTAGCAAAATGGATGGCAACCCAACAGGTGACCTTACATTAAATGACTGGGTTAATAGTTAGGAATTAAAAATTATAAATGGGTCTCGCCCACATAATAAGTATAAATTAGTTTTGTAATATCCACCACCAATAATACTACGTCATTGTAACCATCGTATTGTTTCTCGCGTGCACGTCAGAAAAGAAGAGGACAGGAATGAAAGAGGAATGAAAGGGGGTGGTAGGGCAGACAATCAAGGGGTGGTAGGGCAGACAATCAAGCCAGCTGCGGATAGTTCCAACCAGTCACACCTTAAAGTCATCAGAATTGGCATCCATCTTGTGAATCTCCCGATTAGGGGTGTGCATTTTTTTCGATTTTTTTGATTTTTGAATGAATCGGGCCGGATCGAATCAGTCGGTTCGGTATAAATATCAAGCGGTTCGGTTTCGATACAAAGTGCGTCTGGAATTAAGCATGATCTGGTTTGGTTTTTGTTTTTTTGGTTCAGATATAACATGGGATAGGATAGAACTTAGGTTCGTCTCGATTTTCTAATTTTTTTATTATTATTAATAAATAATAATAAAATAATGATAATAATAATAATAATAATAATAAAATAATAATAAAAATAATAAAATAATAATAAAAATAATAATTATATTAATTTTCGATAAAAAAGTCTAAGAGAATCCAGATCACGGATCAGGATCGATATATCGGTTCAACCCATCAAATGTCGGTATCAAGATTTGGTCTATTTCGATTCCGGTTCGGTTCGGTACCTGTCCGGTTCGATCCGGTAAAAACCGGTTGAACACCCCTACTCCCGACTCCCATACGTAGCTTAGCCTCAAACGTAAAATAATAATAATACTATAATAGTAGGATATATTTATATACATCCAAAAACACACTCAAATTAACATAAGTAGAGTGCTAAATTTCTTGTATGACTAATAGGGGTGGTAGTCGAGCAAGGTAGCTCGATACTCGACTCAAGATCGAATCGAAAATATAATTCAAAGCTCGAATTCGAAGTTGATTCGAGTCGAATATGATCCATACTCATTTTCTATTTAATGACACATGAGGCGAATTCGAGTATACCAGTATTCGTTCAGATTAGGGTTCTAGTATTTCATTTTTTTCTCGAACCATACTCGATACCTGCTCGATGGATATATCATATTTGAATACTGGTCTGATCCATACTAACAAGCTAAATATGTGATATTTGTATCAATCTTTATAATTTATAAAGTGTAGTATTAAATTGTGTAAGCTTGTACTTGAATATATAAGTGAATTGATTGTCAATTCGTATTACATTCTTTGTAATTTCTTTACATAAATAAAAGTAAAAGACTTTTATAGATAAACATTAGTTCAATAATCAATTTAGTATGTAGTGGTTCAGTATAAAGTGAAATGGTTCATATTCGAAACTTCGATTTGAAGGCTTAAGTGAGTAACTCGTTTTGTAAGCGAGTCGAGTATCTTCTGTTGAAAGTAGGTAAAGTCGAATCTGGCGCAAAATTAAAAATTTCTTATCGAATTCGAGCTCATTTTTTTTGAGTCGAGTCGAATCTGAGCATTAGAGTGTTCACTGATATTCAACTTGTTTTCACCCCTAATGACTAATTGAGAATCGCTATTGCAAGAATGAGCAATTGGCGAAATATGGATAGACTTTATTGGGGTCAATCGAATTTAATTTGAAAAATAAAAAATTTCTTTATAATGTAAGGTAAATTTTAAAAAAATTAAGTATTATATATAAATTGACCCTATTTAAAATTTTATAAATTTTCTATTATCTGAGGTCAAATTGAAAATTTATAACTTTGTCAATTAAATTTTAACCACATATGACTCATATCCTCTCAATATATGTATCTCTCTCTATAATATTTTAAACTAAATAATAATCTAATTTATATTATTTTTAAAATAAATAATGAATTACTTAACTTATGAGCAGTTGTGGACGCCCCAAAAATAGGTATACATCACACTATTCGAGTCAGCTTAAATACATGGTATGAAGTACAAATACAATCTTAAATATCTGACATGAGTTGTGAGTTTTAATACAAATATTGTCTTCTGAGCGGTATTCAAACTCAAAATAAGTCCTCAATACATTTATTATCACACTATTTTCATAGAATAGTTAGGACTACTAATCTTTATCATTTGGATAGTCACTCCAGATCCCCACTAGTCCTGCTACGTTCTTATTTTACGAAGAGAACAATGAAAGCAAAAGGGTGAGCTTAACTAGCCCGGTAAAAAATATTATGGCTAAGATAATGCGAGAATAACTTATCGTTAGCCTTGACAATGTTAAAGCGATCTGATATAACAAACATCAAGTTTAACTACGGTAGAACAAGCGATCCATTAGAAGAGTCGAGTAGAGAATAAAATCTACTATCTTCTATGATTTAAAAGGTTTTTCATCACTTTTATCATTGAGACTCAATTTTATTAAATAAACCACGTCATCCTCGCGACTACTACCGATGATATTCATTAGTATCACGACCACAAATTATCCATACACTACGGGCCAAAGATATTCGTGTTTTCATCAATGGTAAATATATGTAAGTCAAAAATTAAATTTTAAAGAGAGTGTCGAACCCACGAGGACAAAGTCTTAATGAAAGAGAAAAACAAATACTAAGGTAAAGTCGTTACTAATCTTATCTAAACTAGTAAAACAAATGGTTGGTTGCTATTTCAATAAGAATATAAAATTAAGAAGAAGTAGTAATGTTAGGAAGTTAAGATAGGATTACAACTCCCCTAATGCTTCACCTAATCTTCTAACTCTCCAAATACAAACGAATCAAGGAATGGTCAACCGAGAAACATTATTTTAATAAGCTATCAAATTAAGCTTCGTCGAAGGTCAAATGCACATCCCTAACTACAAGGCCAAACACAATAATAGGTCTATTGGTGACACTAACTAAGTCAAGGTCATTAAGCTCATCCCAAGGTCACACAAGGCAAATAAGAATATGTCTATCCTATTAGCACATTATGCACACATTCCAATGTCATGGTCATAACAGGTGTTGTTGTATTTAAAGATAGACAGTAATATCCATTTATCAATTTCCATCACTATCAATACCAATTTCTTTATCAAGCAATCAGACATTAAATACAAAATACAACAACCCATTCCAAAATGATTCATTATATAAAATGAGAGAGAAAGTTGATTAAGCTAATCATAAGGTTACATTGCAATCCTAAAAATGGAGTTAGTTCATAACTATGGTACTAACACGCATTTTTAATACACTACACATTATCAGATAAATACAAGGAATGGGAGATTTGGAATAAGAAAACCCCTATGAAGAAGTGTTCTTCCGCCAAATCTTTCTCTTCACGTGTAAGTACGAATGAATGTTGGGTGCAATAACTCTTCTTCCTTTCAAGCTTCTTTCTCTTCTAGAAAGATAAAAACAGAAAATAAAATCTAATCTAAAGTTGTAATAATTTTGTTCTCGATATATCTCGATATCCGATGTCTTTTAAAGCACAGACTTCGCTTATGTATTTATATTCATCTCCTTTTAATCTAGGTCATTAAAGAGAGAGTTACAGTTAGAAACGAGCTCGCTCATGAGCTTGAGCTTGCAGACAAAGCTAAGACACGAATAATGGCCTGGGCATGCCGGGCAGCCGGGGCATGCGCTGGCGCGCGATGGCGAGATGGCTTGAAACGGAGGACATCTAAGGGCGAGAATGGGCATGGCGACGCGACGCAGTGCATTTTATGACTTAAAAAAGAGCTTCTTAAGTCTTTGGTCATGCGATGATGCATGGCACTAGATGATGGCGCTGGCGCCATTTAAGTCCAAGAGTCCAGCAGAATGGAATGGCGCCAAGCCATTGCGGCATTTTCAAACAATGCTCAAAAAAGCTAAAATCATCTATAAAAAGCCATACTGAAGAGAACTAAACGGATAAACAATAAAATAACTAAGCAAGCTATCCAAAAGATAGAAAATAGGCAACAATAAATTAAGCAACAAAAAAGGGCTAAATCATGGTATGAATCCCACTCATCAAATACCCCCAAACTTAAGCTTTTGCTTGTCCTCAAGCAAACTATCAGACAACTATTAACAATTTCATAAGAACAGGACAGACGAATGCGAATTAGGGCCTAGAGTCTCAAATAAAAACAAAAGATTGTAATTGATCCACTCTTTATGTGTGTGGACCACATATCTACACTAGCCATAACCCAAATGAAGATCATATTGTCGACCGTGATAACCAATAGGCACCCAAGCAACTCATGCACACAACAAGAATTAAGACAAGACGCAGTAGTATGAAAGGCTCGAAAGTTCTAGAAAAGTTAAGTAAATTCTAATCATAGACAGAACTTAAATAGTTTGAGGCGAAACAGAGGACTCATTAGCAAGCTTTCGATCAATGACTCCCAAGCCAGAAGACTTTAGGGCACTAGGTGTAAAACACCCTAAGAATCTAATAACTCAAGCCACAAAGGCCACGTAAACAACATAAGTCCAAAATAGAGATTTTACGAGCCTACGTTTATGGGTGAAAGTGCGTTTCCACGCTCCATCTCAACCCACCGTAGGGACACACATATATATATATATATATATATATATATTATTTATTTTTATTATTTTTAGAACAAAGAGCCGAGAATGCTAAAGCATCTAAACCTTTAAAAACTTGAAATTAGCAGAGTATATAATAGTGCACACTATTATTTTCAACACGGAGAAAAGACAATCACAATTGGAAAACTACTAGAGAGATAATAGGTCGGTGTTTCGCTAAGCGGATGGATCAAAGCAGTCTCGAGTTAAATCAAACATGAGACCCCAAAGTCGCATAACTATTGCCACTAGCCTAGGAAAAAGATATAATATGCAAGACAATCGCCAAAGGCTAAAAACAAAACTTAACGCTAAAAACTACCCTAACCCAACATATAAACAATTTACGAAACGAGGCTAGGGGTAAGTCAAAATATAATAAAGCAAAATATATAGACTATAGAGTGCCCTTATCATCAAGGGCAAAGCCATAACACATGGCATCAAGTATACTAAATAAATCGGTGAAAAAGACCAAAAAAAAAATAGGCTTAAGGCAAGACAATATCCGACTTAGTCAAGATATTCCCAAATGAAAAGATAAATAACCAAAAGCATATAATAAAAGAAACATAAATACTACTAATTAAAGACATGCATCCAAGATAAATTAAAGCATGCATCCAAAACCAAAAGATATACCACGATAATAATCACAATAGATAGAGAAATAAATTAAACAAGAGTCAACAAGGGGCTATCAAGCCCAAATACCATCCTAACACAATATTTAACAATAATAGAAATAGAAATATGATAATACTAACACAATTTATATATAATAAAATACTAGTAGAAATTCTCCCCAAACTTGAACATGAGCCATTGCCCTCATTTGGCCATCATCGCAACATCAAACATCGCAGCATCCCCGCCGTCATATCACCACTAAGACCAAAGTCTTCATCAGCACCAAACAACTCCAAGTCGTCATCATCATCATCATCATCATCCTCCACGTTGACAGTTGGTACCATGATCCTCTTTGAATGGCGAAAGCTGAATGATGGATAAGGGGCATAAAGTGGAGGCGCTGGAAATGGGAATGGCATGAAGTCCGCGTCCTCGCCACCTTGAGCAGCATGGATATTGGCTAGTGTATCGGCAAACTCAGCATGATAGTGATGAAACTGGCTCTGCCACTGGGCAACCGTGTCAACCTTGCAATGCAAAAAATTTAGGTTATTCATAATCTCGCAGCAAGGGCCCGAATCAATGGCATCGGCGAGGGGGGAATTGGCGCCGACTAGAGAGTTCCCGCGCAGATGAGGGGTTGGGGGTCATCGGAAGGCGGCGGCGGCGGTGATGCTGCAAAAACCCTCTCCTCGGGGATGCGATGGCGTGCACCATCCCAAACAAAGCATAACGACTAATCAATTGATGATCGATGACCGACGACATGGGCGGGGAGGGTAACATCTTCCGCCTCCCATTGGACACCCGCCTTTTGCAAAGCCTTGTAATAAAGAGAAGGATGGGGAAGGCTAGACATGACCTTGCTTTTGATGGCCTTCTTGATGGATTCATTGATCAAAGCCCCACATCAATTTTTAGCCCCATCACACAATGGCATAGAGAGAGCGTCGCCCTCTCTGAGTGACATCACTCACACGACGACGTCGGTCAAGAAGGTTTGCACAGATAAAGGCATACCAAGCCTTACCATAACGACTGAGAGCTTGTGAAGGAAAGGACGACGCGTTTCTCGCAAGTGTAATCGTTAGTTTTCCAGACAAGATCCCAGGCTTGCAAAGTTTGCTAATAAGGTCATCGAATTATAACTCGAATCCCATTCTCCTATAGTCCTTCTTTGTCAAAATTGGGAGTCCCATACACTTCATTGATGGCTTTGACATCGAATGGGATAAACTTTTCCCTCACACACTTTGTCGGCCGGGTGGACCATCCGGAATGGCATTAGCATAAAATTCTTGACCACCGCTACTACCACAAGCAGATTCGGCGGTTTGGTGAAGTGAACCCACTTCATGGCACTTATCATGGTGTTCATCTGGCCATCCAATTTGTCATCCGGTCGAAGGCCACGCTCCGCACAAGACTTTAGACTTGAAATTTTGGGTGTAGCGTTTATACGCTTCTTCGGATGGAAATTTGACGAGGTCCCATGGGGTAATCGATCGCGGGGAAGAGGAGGAGGAGGAGGACCAATCTTTGGTTCTAGGACGCTTGGAAGCCATTGTAGAAGGAAAAAGATAATATAAGATGCAAGCCAAAGAGTTTGGCCAAATCACCACTTTACTGCTATATTTGATTTTATAGGCGAACCACGGTGAAGAATGAACCGTTGAGTCAGTTGGTTGCCAAAAATGGTAGAAAGCGGTTGGCGGTTGGTGATCGGTCGGAAGATGAGAAGCGATTAGCGTCGCTTTGGAGAGAGAGAGAGATAGAGAAGAAAGAAACGAAAGAGAGAGAGAGAGAGACTAAAACTATTGAAAATGCCTCAATTAATCGATAAAAGGAGGTGGTGTCGGGCATCGCGAATGGGGCTTGGTGACGCGGTGCATGGATGGTATGATGATGCGATCGACGAGCAATGGTTAATGGCGTATGAAATATAATAAAGCACAACGCGGTCGGTGAGATGTGCGAGTTTAAAGTGTGCTCGGCGGCGATGATATGGCGATGGTCATGCGATTCATGGCGCATGGGCGCGATGCATGTAGATTGGAATTTGAGAATGGCATTAGATGGCATAATGCATTCATCGCGAATAAGCATACTGCACACGATTTAGAAAAATAAACAAGCAACAAAAACACAATCAACAACATATCATAAACAAATAACAAGAAATAAATCAAAACACACACATTAAAGGGGCTAACTAAGAGAGAGGAGGAATGAACTAAAAAAAACTATAACAAATATAAACTATATAAAGAACATAGTATAATAACTTGATAATCAAAGTGAAATTTTAAGAAAAGACAGATAAAATAATTCATTGATACTGAGATGGGAATGCCTCCATCAAGCGTTTTATTTTGAGTCATCGGCTTGACTTTCATCCCGTTTTACACCGGGTCTCCAAGTGTAATGGAGGTATTCTGCCGGTCGACTTCGCCGCCCCAGTAGTGCTTTAACCTCTTCCCATTGACCTTAAAGGTTGCGTCAGAATGCGGGTCCTCAACCTCTATTGCCCCGTACGGATAAACCTTATCAACTGTGAAGGGGCCCGACCATCGGGACTTTAGCTTCCCCGGAAATAATTTTAGCCGGGAATTGAAAAGAAGAACCTTCTCGCCCGGTTCGAAGTGCCTCTCGAGGATTTTCTTGTCATGCCACCTTTTGGTCTTCTCTTTATACAACTTAGCGTTTTCATACGCTTGCAGACGAAATTCATCTGATTCATTCAGTTGCAACAATCGCTTTTCGCCTGCTGCTTCAAGATCAAAGTTGAGCTTTTGAATAGCCCAGTAAGCGTTGTGCTCCAATTCAACCGGGAGATGACATGCCTTACCATAAACAAGCTTATAAGGAGACATTTCGATAGGCATTTTATAAGCTGTGTGGTAGGCCCATAATGCATCATCAAGCTTCTTAGACCAGTCCTTACGGTTTGGGTTAATAATCTTTTCCAAGATACGTTTCACCTCCCGATTCGAAATTTCAAGCTTGACCGCTGGTCTGTGGGTGGTATGCAGTGGCGATCTTATGAGTTACCCCATACTTGGCTAGAAGGGCTTCAAAGTATTTATTGCAGAAGTGTGACCCTTCATCGCTGATGATGGCCCGAGGTGTGCCAAAACGGGTGAAAATGTTCTTCTTGAGGAACTGAAGCACCACCTTAGCATCATTAGTCGGCAAGGCAACTGCTTCCACCCACTTTGAGACATAATCCACTGCCACTAGGATGTAAAGATTGTTGAAGGAGGACGGGAACGGTCCCATGAAGTCGATGCCCCATACATTAAATAACTCCACTTCTAGGATATTCTGCAGCGGTAATTCATGCCATTTCGAAATGGTGCCCACCCTTTGGCATCTGTCGCAGTGCATTACATATGCGTGTGCATCCTTGAATAGGGTGGGCTAGTAAAATCCAGACTGAAGCACCTTAGCAGCAGTTCGTTGGCCTCCGAAATGACCTCCATAGTTTGAAGAATGGAAATGATATAGCACACCTTCAATTTCTTCTTCAGGCAAGCATCTACGCAGAATCTGATCGAAACACTACTTGAACAGGAAGGGCTCATCCCAAAGATATTGTTTAGCATCCTTGAGGAATTTCTTCCTTTGTTGATAGCTTAGATTATTAGGAAGAACTTGGCAAGCAACATAATTGGCGAAGTCCGTATACCATGGAACCTTTCCATTGACCACAAAAAGTTGCTTCGTCGGGAAAAAATCATTTTATGGCTTTTTCGTCATCTTTCGAAGAAGGTGTGGTGTTTTCCAATCTAGATAAGTGGATCAACAACCTGATTTTTCGTCCCCTTCTTATCTACGATTTCTAAATCAAACTCTCAAGAAGAAGAACCCACCTTATCAACCTCGCTTAGCATCCTTATTTTCAATCAAATACTTGATCGCCGAGTGATCGGTGTACACGATCACCTTCGTTCCGATGAGGTAGGAACGAAACTTATCAAAAGCATATACCATCGCCAAGTAGCTCCTTCTCAGTGGTGGTATAATTTAACTGAGCATCAGTCAATATCTTGCTGGCATAGTAAATGGTGTGGAAAACCTTTTCCCTTCTTTGACCCAACACTGCCCCGATAGCAAAGTCACTGGCGTCGCACATGAGCTCAAAAGGGTATGCCCAGTCTGGAGCTACCACAATAGGTGTCGAGACAAGCCTCTTCTTTAATAACATAAAAGCGCTCAGGCAGGCGGCATCAAACTGGAAAGGCATGTCCTTTTCCAGGAGCGTGCACAAAGGTTTGGTGATCCGCGAGAAGTCCTGAATAAACCTTCTGTAGAAACCGGCGTGCCCGAGGAAACTCCTTACCCCTTTCACTGAGGTGGGCGGTGGAAGGTTATTGATCACATCTATCTTTGCCTTATCAACCTCAATTCCGCCTATAGAAACCCGATGACCCAAAATAATGCCCTCTTCGACCATGAAGTGACACTTCTCCCAATTTAGCACCAGGTTGGTTTCGACACATCGATGGAGAACGGCAGTCAAATTTGTCAAGCAGTTGTCAAACGAGCTCCCAAAAACTGAGAAATCATCCATGAAGACCTCCAAGGTCTTTTCAACCATGTCAGAGAAGATTGACATCATACACCGCTGAAATGTTGCGGGAGCATTACATAGCCCGAAAGACATTTTTCGGAAGGCAAAGGTCCCATAAGGACATGTGAATGTCGTCTTCTCCTGATCTTCAGGAGCAATAGAAATCTGATTGTACCCCGAGTACCCATCAAGCAAACAATAGTATTCGTGCCCTACCAACCGGTCAAGCATTTGATCAATGAAAGGAAGGGGAAAGTGATCCTTACAGTTGATTTGTTAAGTTTCTTGTAATCCATGCACACTCTCCACCCGGTCACCATCCTGGTGGGAATCAATTCGTTGTTCTCATTGGACACAACTGTCATCCCTCCCTTCTTTGGCACGCATTGGATTGGACTAACCCAAGGGCTATCGGAGATGGGGTAGATAATGCCCGCATCTAGCAACTTAATGATCTCCTTTCGGACGACCTCTTTCATAATGGGATTTAGCCGCCTCTGATGCTCTATAGATGGCTTTGAGCCTTCCTCCAGAAGAATTTTGTGCATGCATAGAGTTGGGCTGATCCCTTTTATATCAGCGATAGACCATCCTAAGGCCGTTTTGTACTTCTTGAGCACAAGCAGCAACTTTTCTTCCTGACACTTGGTTAGAGAAGCAGAAATTATCACAGGTAATGAAGATGAATTTCCTAAATAAGCATACCTCAAGTGAGCAGGCAAAGGTTTAAGCTCAAGGACAGGAGGCTCGATGATTGACGGCTGAGCCTTGGAAGTAGATGCCTCATTATCATTAAGAGACTCGAACTGTCGGTGGAATTGCTTCGATCTTTGAGGTTCATCGAGCCACATGGCACATTCCACATGTGAGGGCTCTTCCGTAGTGCTAGCCCCAGTTAAAGTAGCTTCCAGAGGGTCTTGAATGCAAGTTTCTGAGAATACCCCTTCACTGTATTATCAATTGTATTAATCTGGAAGCAATCCTCAGGTGTATTAGGATACTTCATTGATCGGAAGACATTGAACGTCACTTCCTGATCATGAACTCTCATTGTTAACTCCCCTTTTTGGACATCGATCAGGGTCCTCCCAGTTGCCAAGAACGGCCTTCCCAATATTATCGGGACCTCCCTATCCTCCTCAAAATCAAGGACTATGAAATCCGCCGAAAATATGAACTTGTCAACCTTCACTAGCACATCCTCCACAATTCCCTTCGGGTATGTCAGAGATCTGTCAGCTAATTGAAGGGTGACGTTTTTCGGCTTGGCTTCATTGAGGCCCAGCTTCTTATAAATAGAGAGGGGCATCAAGTTGATGCTGGCCCCTAGATCACATAGAGCCTTCCCAATAAACTGGTCCCCAATGGTGCACGGGATTGTAAAACTTCCCGGATCTTTTAGCTTCGGCGGAAGCTTGTTTTGAAGGATGGCACTACACTTTTTTGTCAATGCCACCGTCTCATAGTCCCCCATTTTTCTTTTCTTGGACAGAATGTCCTTCATGAACTTGACGTAACTAGGCATTCCCTCCAATGCCTCTGCAAATGGGATATTTATGTGCAGTCTTTTAAACACCTCCAAGAATTTGGAAAACTGCTTATCCAACTTACTTGCTTCGCACCACTGGGGAAAGGCAAGCGAGGAGAGGCTGATTGACCACAATCGTTGGAGGAGATGGTGTTGGAGGTTTATTTTGACCACTTTCTTCACCCCCACTTGTCTCAGCATTCTCTTTCGCAGGAATACCCTCTTCAGTCACTACATCATCTTCCACAGGAATACCCTCTCCACCTTATACTTTAGTGGTTCTCCCACTTCTGAGGGTTACTGCTTTACATTGCTCATTGCCTTCCCGTTTCGGGTTGACATCAGTGTCACTAGACAATGCGCTTTGGTGGACGATTGTTAAAGCAAGAGCTAATTGTGCCCATCTGTACTTCAAGATTCCTGATGGAGGCTTCTTGATTGTTACTTTTGGTTTCATTTTGGGCTATGTACCTCGACAGAAGATCTTCTAAACTGGGCTTCCTTTCCTGTTGAGGTGGAGGATGGTGGAACCGATCTTGAGTGCTTTCTGGTACGTGGGTTGGCCCGAGTTTGAGGTTGGAATCACGGAGGGTTAGCATAATTTCGCCTGGTAGATGGAGGTTTGTTGGTTGGTTGTTGATTTGTTGTTGTTTGTTGTTGTTGTTGTTGTTGCCCCATGAGAAGTTTGGATGATTTCTTAAACCCGGGTGGTAATGAGTGGGAAGACTGGTATTTTAGTTGCCGCCCGTAGTTGGAAACAAATTGAACTGATTCAGGGCTTATATGACACACTGATCAGTTGGGTGGCTCCCTTGACATAATTCACATTGAACCACGACACTCTGCACATTTTGAACCGCTGAAGGTCCTATGGTGTCTAGCCTTTTTGTTAGCCTTTGCTACGAGCCGCTAACGATGTGAAAGAGTCCACTTCATAAACCCCCGCTGCTTCTTTCTGGGGCTTGCCTATCATTTGGCCATTGGTAATTATTGGCGCCATTGTCTCTACCAGCTCATATCCCGCTGTGTGATGTTTGGCCATGAATGCCCCTCCAGATGCGGCATCAATACTCGAACGAGTAGATCTGGACAACCCATTGTAAAAGGTCTGGATGGGGAGCCACTCTGGCAGACCATGGTGCGGGCATTTCCTCAGAAGATCCTTAAACCGCTCCCACGAGTCGTATAAGGATTCAGATTCGAACTGAACAAAGGACGTGATATCATGCACGAGCACATTTTTTTTTTGGCGGTGAGGGAAGAATTTCGCCACAAATTTTTGTGCATTTGAAAGTCGGCCCATGTAGTAATGGAGCTGACGGAAGTGAATGAAAGCCGACTCTTGGCTTTGTCCTTAACGTAAATGGAAACAACCGAGTCGATGGCATCGTCGGACACTCCGATTGCATTTAAAGGTGTCACAGATCTCCACAAAATTTATCAGGTGATCATTGGGGTCATCATTCCATAGTCCCCCAAACTGAATGTTGGTGCACATTTGAATGGTGCCCGGCTTGATCTCAAAATTATTGGCTTGGATGGCGGGCCTTTGAATGCTCGCTTTGGAGATCGTCAATCTGAGGCATAGCGTACTCCTATTTAGAGAGATTTTGAAGTTCCTAATGATAGGAAGCGGTATGCCTTTTGAAATATAAATTTTAATTTTTTTGAATCAGGAACGATCGTTCATCGTTTATTTTGAATGAAATGATTGGTAGAAATTTGTTTTGAATGTAATTTTTTGGTGGACATCTTAACTGAATATTTTATATTTAATTTTCTTGTTTTATAATATTAACTATTATATTAAGTAATATTAAATAAATTTAAAATAATTCTAAATTTTTTTCAGAGGGTTAAAATAATAAAAATTTGTTATTGAGATGTTTCAGACATTTTAATTATTAAATAACTTTTTTATTCTAAAAGATTATTAATTACATTTCATTCAAATTTTCATTTAGATTACTTAAATATTTAGAACTATTTCATTAAATTTTATCAAACATCTCGTAAGTAGGCCCAAGAAATTACATAAATAGGGAGAAGGTTCAAAAATGCCCTTGACTTTTACCGCGATGTCTACTGAACACCCTATATTTTTTTTGTCTAAAAGTACCCTTAACGTTATATTTTTTGGGTCGCTTGTGCCCTTGCCGTTAACAGAAGACAAACGGGATTAAAATTGATTGACGTGATAGACACATGGAGCTGGCTTAAATATAAAACATATTCTAAATAAAACAATATATATCATTTAATCAAAACAAAAAATACTAAAATTCAAAAAAAAAAAAAAGCATAACATATTTATATCATTTATCAAAATACTAAAATTCAAATTATTTTGTTAACTAATTAAATAAAATAAGTTGTATAACATATTTATATCATTTAATCAAAATACTAAAATTCAAAACATAACATATTTACATCAAATACTAATTAAAAAAAAAATACTAAAATACTAAAAAAATCAAATTAAAAAAAATACTAAAATACAAAAAAAAATTATTTTGTTAATTAATCAAAACAACAAAAATTCAAATTACATCATTAAAATACTAAAATCATAATACTAAATACTAATTGATATAATATTTTTAACGTTAATATTCAAAATACTAAATAACGTTAATGTTTTATTCCTGCGTCAATATTGTAGGAGTAGTAGATCAGACTGAATCATTGACAAAAATGTATTTCCTTTTCATGCCCAATAGAGTTTATGATCAGTTGCACTTGTCACTATGTTTCAAAATGGTTGATGGGTTTATATTTTTGTAATGGTGCTGCTTATTTTTTTGATTTATCCATCTTTGGTAGTACGTGTGCACTGGCAATGTTGCATGTGCATGTGTGTTTCATTTATAGTTGTGGTCAATGATGCATCTTAATGCTAAACACTTGGATGCTTAATATCTGTTGCGCAACAACTTTACCACTGATTCTTTTTTCTTTTTTTGGCTTTTAGAGAGAAGAAAAAGATTGAAGAAAGAACAAGATCACAAAGAAACACCACTAGCTTCTCTTAAGATCGCTCACGAAGAACATTTACATGAGTGCGGTAGTCCAAACGAATAATAATTTCTCAACCTAATTTTTTTAAATGAATGATTTAAGTAAATGACATATAAGTCATAGGCTTAACTTAGATGCGAAACGTCAACCTCATCTGGGATTCTGAAAGTATCAGCTGCACCAAACTTTCTCCCCTCCTCCCCACCGTAATCTTCTTCATCAGCACTATCGTCTTCATCAACTTCATGACTGATGGGAGATGAGGGATCATAGACACTTCTAGATCTGCAGTCAAGCGTGGCAAGCATCTTCACCTGACCTAATGGTGAGATTTCCACCACAACAGTGTCATCATCAACAGGGAGTGGTTGTTTCCAGGGTTCTCCATCAATTCTCATAAATGTTTCATTGGCTGCACCCTTATGAAATTCGAACCTGATTCGGTGGGCCTATGGAGAAGATAATGGAAACCTTCATTTAGATTAAAAAAAAAAAAAAAACTGGAGTAAATAACATTGCCTCAGTAGTCTACCATTGTACTAATGAGCCCTAATTTAAAACTATTGTATGAAATTATGAATACTAGTGACTTGTTACTAGTAACAGTTGTAGAAAATAATGAGCCCGAGATAAGTATCAGGTAGTTTGAGCTTGGCTTGGTTAAATAACGCGTAAAGGCTTTTTTTTGTACTCTAGGCAAGCAAAGGATCTTGGGTCTACTAGATTTCAGACGAAATTAACTTCTCATTTGACAGGTTAACAAATTTTATCTAAATATGAATTTGTCAAATAAAAAAAGGAAAAAGGAAAGAAGCAAAAGAATGCATGGCAGGTTGGCAACTGACCCCATGGTTCAAAATTCAATTGAAGTGATGCCAGCAATAATGAAATACTGATCCCGTGGGTCAAAAGTGGAGTATTAAAGACAGATACAGACATTGAAAGAGAAAAATATTACTCATCTTATATTATGGAACGGAGGTATATATTAGCCAGTGCACTATTATTTACAAAGCCTAAAAAACAAAAGGCCAGGATGAAGAAATCCAAGGATTTATAGTCATGCTTCTTCTATTTTGATAACAAAAAAATGTATACTATAGACGACCCAATAATGCTACATGTGAGAAGGACGCAATTGAAGTAAGCAACTAGAAGAACCTAGCTTACTTTTTTATATAAGAAAAATGTTTTGCATTAATACTAACTCCCTTTCTAAAAGACTGTGGTTTAAGTTTTTTGTACATGGATTAAGAAAGTCATTTAATCACTGTTTTTTTTATGGAAAGTTGAAAATAATTAATATTACGAGAGAGAGAATTTTTTAGAAAAATGAAAGAAGGTATGGGTGATATAGAAAAATAAATAATTTATTTTATTAAAAAGTTGTAAATGATAAATAAATTAAAATAAATTTTTTTCTTAAAACGACAATCTTTTCGAAAGGATGGGAGTAATTTATAAAGAGGCATTTGTGATGGGTGGCTGAATTATTACATGGACAGGAAGATTCCCTTTGTTTGAAAGAAATGTGTTTGAATGATCATTGGCGGGCCTATATGATTGGGTCGTAGTCAGTTTGGGCCATTATAGAATTTTAAGAAATTCAAAATTTTTAATTATATTTAATTTCTTAAATTTTTTTTTAAGGAATTCAATAAAATAAGTTCAAGAATTAATTTATCCAGAAACTAATAACGTTCAATTGTCAACATAATACTTCTTTGTAGAGTAAAATTCAAGAATGCTCAGAAGAATATTTCCATGAAAAGATACTGAATGAAGCGCAAATATCAAGGATATTCCACTAATTTTATGGAGTATAGAAGTCAAAACTTTAACCAGTGAGTATAATAAAGAATAGAATAACAAAATAAATCACCGGACATGCGATAGACCTTGCATGCAGCGAGTTATTCCAATGAGAATAATAAATAACGGAACCGGTTAAAGCAAAATTACGCACCAAGCGAGAATATTCCAATGAGAATAATAAAGAATGGAATAACAATGAGAAATCACCATGCATGCGATATCGCATACAGACGAGTTATTCAACGAATAATAATTAATGGAACGGTCGGTAATACGCTTACCATGACGGGATATTCAAAGAATAATAAATAATAGAACCGGTCACGTGCGTAAGCGCACGCATGGGATGTTCAATAGAATAATAAAGAATGGAATAACGAGAAGAATTTTACCATGTATGCGGTACTTGGCATAGAAAGGTTATTCAACATAATGATAAAGAATGGAATAATGAAAAGAATTTTACCAAGTATAGGGTAGAATTGCGCGTATCTGAGTTATTCAAGAGAATAATAAAGAATGGAATAACGAAGTTCTCTTTTCATGAATCTGAAAGAAATAATACCCACTTACCTTAGAAGAAAGCTGGATATAGGAGTAGTGAAGTAGTGAGAATACTTTTTTTTTCTTCTCTCTATAGTTTCTCTCTCTAAAGTTTCAGTGAATTAAATGAAATAATGAAGAAATGAGCTTTATTTATAGGAGGAGAATGGTGAATAGTAACTAATTCATGAGCGGTCAGATTGATTTACTTTTGAATGGACGATCCATATTAATTTACTATGCAAAATTATAAATAAAATATTCTAATAAAACAAAATCTTTTAAATATAATATAATATATTCTATTTATAATATAATAAAATGAATAACTTTATAAAAAAGCGAATAACTTTATAAAAAGTATTACATTTTATATAAAAGATTTACTATCAAAACTTTATATCTGAAACACTATGAATAATAAAATATAATATATTATAATTATTGTCTAATAAAACAAATAACTTTATAAAAGTATTACATTTTATATAAAAGTTTTACCATTTTATTACATTAATAATACTAATAAAATAAAATTTATATATATATAATATATATATATATATATATATAAACTTAAAGTGACTTCATAAAAAGACACCTCAATATATATAACAACATTTATCATCATTATTATAATTCACAATATTAATCGACCGCGGTCGTTCCCAGGAAAGAGGGGCTTTTTTCGATAAATTTTCTCCTATTGGCGTAATTGATTAGGTGACCAAACCTCTCCTTGGCGAGAACTTACAGACATCGTTAATATTGCAAATAATAATATTAATAACTTTATTATCTCAATTATTGATTTAATAATATATAAAATATAAACAATAATTGAATCGAATAACGTGAGATCTTATGCGACAATTCTTGTAGCAATAATTAAATAAAAGCGAGTGACTTCTCACGTAAAGCATCGATAATCAATCACAGGTGCTCTTATGCAACCACGCGCGTATTCTTGTACTTTTACTACCAAGTAGTTCAACAGTTTTAACGGTGAAGCTTCCGCCGTTATTTTTATAAAAATATTTTTGTCGTTTTCTCAATCCAACAATAATTATGTTATGGGGTCCACCAATGATTGTGCCGTCGTACGGATATTCTCCGATAAAAAGAATATTCCCAGACATATCGAATATTATATAACAATCTGCATACTTTGCAAAATTTATAAATATTACCCACAACTATAACATTATATCAAATTTACTCCAAAATATTAAAAAAAATATTTCGAGAAAAATTAAATCTTTATTCATAAAATTTGGGGTCTCACAATCTCCCCTCCTAATGAAATTCCGCCCTCGAATTTTACGTACGTACCTAGTATGCCGAAGAGGTGAGGATCCCTTAACTTCATTTTAGATTCTAACTCTTGAGGTATAACCCTTGAGTGTTGAATACAATCCTTCGTATCTCCTCTCAACACGTTAAATCTTACGCTTATATAAATCAGTTCTAATTTAATAATGTGGTTCGGGTCATCCACATATTTACGTAACATCGATACGTGAAAAACGTTGTGAACACGCGACATACTTGGCGGTAAAACGAGTCTATAGGCCACAATTCCTACTCGATCAAGGATTTCAAATAAAATCGAGGGTTGAGATTTCCTCTCTTCATCGATTCTTGCTTTTAGAATAACGCTTTCTTGAACTTTCTTCTTCACATTCATCAGCTCTGAGTATGTAGCTTGAGCGGCTTTAACTTTATCGATTAAAGTCGATTCTACTCGTATATTCGTTATCATCATGTGGGTTTCTAGAGTCTTTAACTCTATCTTCATCATTTGTAAGTTATACGAAATGGGTTTTTGTGTCAACAACATCGCACTCGTAAACGCATACGATCTTCTACTCAATGCGTCAGCTACCACGTTCTCTCTTCCACAATGATATTGAATGGTATGATTGTAATCTTCAACAGCTCGAGCCAACGTCTTTGGCGCATTATCGTTCATTTTGGGTGAAGAAATACTTGAGGGTTTTAGAAATGGGTTTTGTCTTTGGGGGTCGATACAAAATTCGATTACTGCGCCTACAGGGGTAGGCTAAGAAGTCTTCAATAAATCGTCAAGAAATTTATTAACAATAAAAATATCGTTTAAAAAAACTATGACTCTCATCCAAGACTTGGATAGTATGTCACATTGATACTATCATCTACCATATCGTTATTCACAGCGTCGCCTACTGAAATGCGGCTTCGGTGTATTCAAGACTTGGAAGTCACCGGTGAAAGGCTCGGGCTTTTTACTTATGGATTGATATGACAATGATTGACTTTAGTGGTTTGGTTACTTGAATTCTGAATAAAGATTTAATTTTCGAAAATTTTTTTTAATATTATGGTGTGGATTTGATATAATGTTATAGTTGTGGGTAGTATTTATAAATTTTGCAAAGTATGCAAGTTGTTATAAATATTCGATTGGTGGGGAATATTCTTTTTGTCGGGGAATATTATGCGACGACACAATCATTAGTGGACCCCTGAAATTATGTCGGATTGAGAAAGCGACAAAAAATATTTTATGAAAATAACGGCGGAGGTTTTTCACCGTAAATCTTGTTGAACTACCGGTAGTAAAAAAATGCGATGTCTGGCGTGGTTGCATAGTAGCACGGTATTGATTATTGATGCTTACGTGATAAGTCACTCGGTTATACTCAATTATTACTACGATAATTCTTTGCATCATATCTCTCGTATTATTGATTCGATTATTGTCACGATTATCATACGCATTATATGTTATATTATTAAATCAATAATTGAGGCGACAAAGTTATTCATATTATTAAATTGCAATATTTACAATATACAGAAGTTACATCGAGGAGAGGTTTGGTCACCTAATTGCGGCGCTTGATAGGGAGAAATCCTTATTGAAAAAGCCCCTCTTTCACAGGAACAACTTTGGTTGTTAAATATTGTGAGTTATAATATTAATGATGAATAAGTTCGTGTTGATTAAAGATGAATTTGATAGTTTTCATTGTGTTGGGATTATTTGTGTTAGTAGAAATCGACACATATATTAGATGATAATAATTGATGTACGGAGGTTATATTGTTTGATGAATTATTCGGGACACTTTTTGTTTTATTCACGAATTACTATTCACGAGTTACTATTCATGAGTTACTATTCATGAGTTACTATTCATGAGTTATTCATGAGTTACTATTCATGAGTTACTATTCACACGAGTTCTTATTCATGAGTTCTTATTCATGAGTTATTATTCGATTCTTATCATTTATTATTATTCTTATTCACGATTCTTATTTGGGTGATTACTATTCACTAGTATTGTTATTCGGGTATTTGGATTACAATATTATTCCATGAGGAGATGTAAATTTAATTTTAATATGGATCGTTGGTTGAAATTTATAATAGTAAATCAATATGGATCGTTGATTTAAAGTTTAATAGTAATTGTCCCTATCAATATTCAAAGTTAATAATAGTAAATAGTAGTTTTTCTTGATATTACGAGAGTTATTGCCTCTTGATTGTTCGAAGTTAATTACCCCTTAGTAAATAGTAGTTGTCTCTTTGATATTACCAAGAGTTATTTGCCTCTTGATTGTTCAAGAGTTAATTACCCCCTTCATAATAAATAGTAGTTGTCTCTTCAATATTACCAAGAGTCATTTTGACCTTTCGTTAAGAAGAAGAGCCACTCCGTTTTTCTATAAATAGCTCATTCATTCATTCCTTCATTATTTCTTTGAATTCACTGAAGAGAGAGAGAGAAATAGAGAGAGAAGAAGAGTGATTCTTTACTTCACTACTTGATATCCGGTGTCTTTTTTACGGTAAGGGATATTATTTGTTTTTTGTCGTAATTGTTATTCTTTCTTATTCATGAAGAGAAGACATTATTCCATTCTTTATTATTACATTGGAATAACTTTATTATCATGTGGCATATTTATACTTGGTGAAATACTTATTTATTCATTTTATTATTATATTGGAATAACTATATCTTATACATGATCGTATTACCTATACTTGGTGAAATCTTATGTTATTCCATTCTTTATTATTACATTGGAATAACTTTGTATACTATATTATGTATTACTTATACTTGGTGAAATCCTTATTTATTCCATTTTATTCCATTTCTTTATTATTACATTTGAATAATATTATATTATTTACATACTTTGAATATTCTTATATTATTCATTTTCTTTATTATATTGGAATATCATATATTATTTAAATTGTTTTATGGTGAATATTATTATTATTATTTTTTTATTATTATATGGAATATATATTTACATGTGTTTTACATTGATTAGTTAAAATTATTTATTATTACATTGGAATATTTTATTATTATTATATGGAATATCATTATTGGTGAAACTTTTTTATTCTTTTTTATTATTTATTATTGGAATATATACATACATGCGTTTATGATTTGGGACTTTAGTTCCATTTATTTATTATTATATTGGAATAAACATGAATTTTATTGCATTATCTATCGCATGCATGGTGATTTCTTTTGTTATTCCATTCTTTATTATACTCGGTTGGTTAAAGTTTTGACTTCTATACTCCATGAAATTAGTGGAATATCCTTGATATTTGCGCTTCATCGATATCTTTTCATGGAAATATTCTTACGAGCATTCTTGAATTTTACTCTCTACAAAAAGTATCATGTTGACAATTTGGGCGTTATTAGTTCTGGATAAATTAATTCGTGAACTTGTTTTATTGAATTCTTATATCATTTGTCATCATCCTCATGTTTATATTTTTTTGAAAGTCATCATTGTGCTTTTGTAGTGCATAGATGGACTTGGTATGATTATGACCGAGGATTATTCGGTATAATCATGGTAGTAATGTTACAAATGATGTGGTAAAAGTCCTCATTGGCGTAGTGTAGTGCATTGATGGGCGAGTTGTTGGCATGATGATGACCATTGATGAATGATGAATACGAATATCCTTGGGCGCGTAGTGCATGGATAATTTGTGGTCGTGATACTAATGAATATCCTTGGTAGTAGTGTGGGGGGGATGATGTGGATTATTTATTAAAATTTGAGTCTCGTGATAAAAGTGATGAAAAAACTTTTTAAATCATAAAAGATAGTAGATTTTATTCTCTACTTGACTCTTTTAATGGATTGCTTATTCATTGCAGTTAAACTTGATGTCTATTGTATTTTATCGGTTTAACATTGTTGAAGACTAATGATAATTTATTACGCATTATCTTAGTCATAATATTTCTTCTTTGGGCTAGTTGAGCTCACCCCTTTCTTTCTTTGTTCTCTTGAGGAAATGAGAATATAGCGAGGGACTAGTCGGGGAGCGGAGTGATGGTCGAGATGATAGCATTAGTAGTCCTCACTATTACATTAAATAGTGTGATAATAAATGTAATGAGGACTGAATTTGAGTTTTGTATTTATCTATGAGGACTCCATTGAGAATGGATATTGTCAGAAGGCAATATTCTTATTAAAACTCTCGATTTATGTTTTTTGTTGTATTTTTGATATAGTTGTATAATTAAGTTGTATTTGTATTTTGTACCATGTATTTGGCGACTCAAGATGGGTGATGTATACCTATTTTGGGGGCGTCACAGTTGGTATCAAAGCTTAGGGATATGATCCTGGCTGAGATGTGAGATAAGAACTAGGAGGAGAGAGGGGGAATTCCTTCGCTAGTATGACCTACCTAAGTTTATTTGGTATTTAATTGGTTGGTCAGAGTATAGGGATAATATGTGATATGTTAATTAACCCTTGTTTTGTGGCGGTGTTTGAAAATGGCATACGAAAATTGAGATAAAATGTTGAGATGAGCAATGAGCAGCAAAATAATATGACGATAATGATGATGAGGCTAAGTTTGGAGAGAGTTATCGGTTTGCATCCCATTTGATGCGATAATGAAGAAGCGAAATGGCGAATGTTTCTAAGAGGTTTGAAACGAGATATCGTTAATACCTCAGTACTTTCTCATAAACTTTGTTTATAGGATGTTGTGAATAGGGCTCGATTATTGGGCGCGATAATGAGTTAGCACAACCAAAAAGGTAAGATAATGAACGACAACACGATAATAACCATTAATGGTGGCGGCCATGAAACAATGATGACCATCGGGGGAAATTATCATGCCAAGAATGGTAACCACTTGTGGTAATCATGGCGAATAATAGAAGTGGAAAAATTTCAAGAAAGAAGAGAAGGTCATTTATTTCGATTTTGTCGTAGTCAACCAAAGTAATGGAAGTCCAATTGGGGGCGGTGGCACCAAAAGCGGATCTGGACAAAACAAAGTCGGATTTTGGTTGAGGGAAGAGCATTTTTTGTGACTTCTCAAAAAGCGAGTAAGAGCGAAGTTAGCGGGTTAGTTAATTATAAATTCTTGAAAGTCTATACCTTATAAGATACCGGTTCTACCCATTATTTTATCTCTCTTGCTTGCGTTCAGCGTTTAAATTTGACTCGGAGAAGTTAGACTTTGACTTATTGGTTGAAACTTCGTTAGTAGAAACCTTCGTTACCTCCTTTATTTATAAATCTTGTTGATTCAAATCGACACTTTTTCACGTTACTGTCGATCTTATCTCTTTGAAAATACTTGCCTTTGATGTGATTTTAGAATCGATTGGTTAACTACTCATCATGCTTTTCGTAAGGTTGTTAGCTTTTCATATTCATAACCAACTTTGTTTATGCGAATTCAAACAACCAAACCACTAAAAGTCGATCATTGTCATATCAAGCCATAAGTAAAGAGCCCCGATCCTTTCGTTGTTGACTTCCTTGTGTGGAATGCATGCAAAGCCGGACTTTTACGTGGCGACGTCGTGAATGAAGATGGCAAGTTGATAGAGTATCATTGAAGAGTGATATCAAGTTAAGGGATAGAAGTATCGATTGGTATGATGGCGTGTCTTATCAAGTCTTGGATGAGGTCGCGAGTTTTGAATGATATTTCTATTGTTAATAAATTTCTGGCGTATTCTTGAAGACTTCTTAGCCCCCTAGGCGTGAAATCGAATTTTGTATTGACCCCGATACAAAACCCATTTCTTAAACCCTTAAATATTTCTTCAACTAAAATGAAGCGTAATAACATGCGCCAAAGAGCGTTGGCTCGGTACATTTGAAGATTACGATCGTACCACCATTCAATATCATCGTGGAAAAGCGAGCGTGGTAGGTTGGCGCGTTGAGTAGAAGATCGTATGCGTTCTGAGTGCGATGTTGTTAACACAAAAACCATTTTCAGTATAACTTACAAATGATGAAGATAGAGTTAAAGACTCTAGGGACCCACGTGAAGATAACGAATATCTGAGTAGAATCGACTTTAATCGATAAAGTTAAAGCCCGCTCAAGCTACATATTTAGGTGATGATGAATGTGAAGAAGAAGGTTCGAGAGGCGTTATTCTAGAAGCAAGAATCGATGAAGAGAGGAAATCTCGACCCTCGATTTAATTGGCCCATTTGAAATCCTCGATCGAGTAGGAGGCGTGGCTATAGACTCGTTTTTACCGCCAAATATATGGCGTGTTCATAATTTTTTTAACGTATATCGTTACGTAAATATGTGGATGACCGAACCACATTATTGATTTAGAACCGGACGAGATAGCGGATAATTTAACGTATGAAGATGATACGTGTTAAAATCTTGGATAAGAAGGATCGTATTCAACACTCAAAGGTTATACCTCAAGAGTTAGAAATGAAATGAAGTCAAGGTATCCTCATCTCTTTGACATACCCAGTGCGTACGTAAATTTTGAGGGTGAAATTTCATAAGGAGGGAGATTGTGAGACCCCAGATTTTATGAATAAAGATTTAATTTTCTCGAAATATTTTTTTAATATTATGGTGTGGATTTGATATAATGTTATAGTTGTGGGTAGTATTTGAAAATTTTTGCAAAGTATGCAAGTTGTTTATATATAATATTCGATTGGTGGGGAATATTCTTTTTTGTCGGGGAATATTAAATGCGATGGCACAATCATTGGTGGACCCCATAGCGGAATTATTGTCGTAGTTAGAAAAGCGAAAAAATATTTTTATGAAAATAGCGGCGGAAGTTTTTACCGTTTAATCTTGTTGAAACCCGGTAGTAGTAAAAGTGCGATGTCTGGCGTGGTTGCATAGTAGTACACGGTATTGATTATTGATGCTTACGTGATAAGTCACTTTCGGTTATACTCAATTATTGCTACGATAATTCTTTGCATCATATCTCTCGTATATTATTGATTCGATTATTGTCACAATAGTATCATATGCATTATATGTTATATTATTAAATCAATAATTGAGGCGACAAAGTTATTCATATTATTAAATTGCAATATTTACAATGTCAGAAGTTTATCATCGAGAGGTTTGGTCACCTAATTGGCATGATAGGGAGAAATCCTTATTGGAAAGCCCCTCTTTCACAGGAACAACTTTGGTTGTTAAATATTGTGAGTTATAATATTAATGATGAATAAGTTCGTGTTGATTAAAGATGAATTTGATAGTTTCATTGTGTTGGGATTATTTGTGTTAGTAGAAATCGACATCTATTTGAGATGATAATTGATGTACGGAGGTTATATTGTTGATCGAATTATTCGGGACACTTTTTTTGGGTACTTTTCACGAGTTAGTTATTATTCACGATGAGTTCTTATTCATGAGTTACTATTCACGAGTTACTATTCACGAGTTACTATTCATGAGTTATTATTGAGTTCTATTTATTACTATTCACGAGTTACTATTCATGATTCTTATTCACGATTACTATTTACGAGATTCTTATTCACTGAATTATTATTTCTTAGTATTGTTCATTTGGGTATTTGGGTACAATATTATTCCATGAGGAGATGTGCTAATTTTAGAATAGTTGGTTGAAATTATAATAGTAAATCAATATGGATCGTTGATTTAAAGTTTTAATAGTAACTTGTCCCTTGATATTACCAATAGTTAATTTGCCCTTTTTAATAGTAGTTTCTCTTAATATTACCAAGAGTTATTAGTTCTTGATTGTTCCAAGGGTTAATTACCCCTTAGTAAATAGTAGTTGTCTCTTTAATATTATCAAGAGTTATTTGCCCTCTCTTGGTTGTTCCAAGAGTTAATTACCCCTTCATGTAAATAGTAGTTGTCTCTTGATATTACCAAAGTCATTTTGACCCTTCGTTAAGACCAATTCCACTCTCGGTTTTTCTATAAATAGAAGCTCATTCCTTCATTATTTCTTACGAATTCATTGAAACTCTAGAGAGAGATTAAGATTAAGAGAGAAAGAAAGAAGAAGAATTACTTTACTTACTTACTTGATATCCGGTTTCTTTTACGGTAAGGGATATTTTTTACGTAAGGGTGTTGTTTCTTTATTTTCTTATTCATGAGAGAACTTGTTATTCTTTATTATTCATTGAGAATAACTTACATTATTCCATTCTTTGAAATTATTATTATGGAATACTTTATTATACATATGTTTTTATATCTTTGAAATACCTATACATAATGGTTATTATACATTATTATATTCTATACTTGGTGAAATTTGGAATATTCCATTATTTATTATTACTTGGAATAACTTATTTATTATTACATCTTAATGAATACCTATTACAATAATACATCTTATTATCCATTCTTTACTACATTGGAATACTTGGTGAAATCCATATATTATGAAATTCTTTATTATTACATTTCTTTATATACATTGGAATATCTTCATCATGTGATTTTTTTATTACATGTGATTCCATTATTTATTATTATTCTTTATTATTACTTTTGAATATCCTGTCATTGTTATTTTATTTCTTGGGATTGGTTTTTCTTTATTATTACATTGGAATAATTATACATCATTATTGATCTTTATGCATACATTGTGAATATTATTTATTATTTTTTTTATTATTACATTGGAATTGGAATATACGGATTTATTCATGGGACACATTTCATATTATTATTTATACATTGGAATAACTTTGCTGTCTATCTATATGCATGCATGGTGATTTCTTTTGTTATTCCATTCTTTATTATACTCGGTTGGTTAAAGTTTTGACTTCTATACTCCATGAAATTAGTGGAATATCCTTGATATTTGCGCTTCATCGATATCTTTTCATGGAAATATTCTTACGAGCATTCTTGAATTTTACTCTCAAAAAAGTATCATGTTGACAATTTGGGCGTTATTAGTTTCTGGATAAATTAATTCTTGAACTTGTTTTATTGAATTCTTATATCATTGTCATCATCCTCATGTTTTATATTTTTTGAAAGTATCATGGCGTGCTTTGTAGTGCATAGATGGACTTGGTATGATTATGACCGAGGATTATTCGGTATAATCATGGTAGTAATGTTACAAATGATGTGGTAAAGTCCTCAACTCGTTGGTGCGTAGTGCATTGATGATGGCTAGTTGTTGGCATGATCATGACCATTGATGAATACTACGAATATCCTTGGCCGTAGTGCATGGATAATTTGTGGTCGTGATACTAATGAATATCCTTGGTAGTAGTCGCGGGGATGATGTGGATTATTTATTAAAATTTGAGTCTCGTGATAAAAGTGATGAAAAACTTTTAAATCATAAAAGATAGTAGATTTTATTCTCTACTTGACTCTTTTAATGGATTGCTTATTTAAATTGCAGATTAAACTTGATGTCTATTGTATTTTATCGGTTTAACATTGTTGAAGACTAATGATAATTTATACTGCATTATCTTAGTCATAATATTTCTTCTTGGGCTAGTTGAGCTCACCCCTTTCTTTCCTTTGTTCTCTTGAGGAAATGAGAATATAATTTGGGGAGACTAGTCGGGAGCGGAGTGATGGTCGAGGATGATAGCATTAGTAGTCCTCACTATTACATTAAATAGTGTGATAATAAATGTAATGAGGACTGGGGAGGATTATCGTCATCTTGTTGCACATTATCCTGATTATTGATTTGTGGAGACTCAACGGTCTCCTATGCTCCATTGCTATTCTCAACATTCTCGGATGCCATTTTCAAATACTACCACAAAACAAAAGTTAATTATTATATTATATATTATCCCTATACTCTGATCGACCAATTAAATACCAATTAAACTTAGGTAGGTCATACTAGCGAAGGAATTCCTCGTCTCTCCCCTCCTAGTTCTTGTCTCACATCTCAGCCAGAGATCATATCCCTAAGCTTTGATACCAATTGTGACGCCCCCAAAATAGGTATACATCACCCATCTTGAGTTGCCAAATATATGGTACAAAAATACAAATACAACTTAATAATACAGCTATCGTGTAAAATACGACAAAACATAAATTGAGAGTTTTAATAAGAATATTGTCATCTAGACAATATTCACACTCAAAGGAGTCCTCAATACATTTATGGTCACACTATTTAATGAGAATAGTGAGGACTACTACTACTATCATCTCGGACCATCACTCGTTTCCCCGAGGCTAGTGAAAGAAACTACGTTCTCATTTCTGAAGAGAACTAAGATGAAAGAAAGGGTGAGCTCAACTAGCCCGATAAAAGAAATATTATGACTAAGATAATGTAGAATAAATTATCATTAGTCTTTTTCAATGTTAAGCGATAAAATATAACAAACATCAAGTTTAGCTGCATGCGAACAAGCAATCCCAAAGGAGTGTATTCATCGAGTCATAAGAATAAAATCTACTATCTTTTATGATTTTTAAAAGGTTTTTCATCACTTTTATCATTTTGAGACTCGACAATAAATAATATCACATCATGACAATGATATAAGAATTGATAAAAGCAAGTTCTGAAACGAGGATATTCATTAATTATCACAACCACAATATATCCATGCACTACGGGCAAGGATATTCCAGTGTATTCATCAGTGGAGTATAATAAAGAATGGAATCAAAGATGCCAGGCCAACGTAATTATAAATATCAATGTACTACTAGATCAACGGATAGGACTTTTACCACATCATTTGTAATATTACGAGGTCCATTATTAATGAAATTTAATTTTCTCTATTTATTATTTTGAAATAGTAAGGGTTGATTTGATTAATGTGGATAGTTAGGGGTAAAATCATAAATATTTCAAAATAAGCAAGTGGTTATAAAATATTCATTGTTGTCGGGGAATATTCGTTTGTGGTGGTGGAATTAATATTCTTTGTCGGGGAATATTAAATAAATGCGTGGTAGTATGATTTGTGTGGGCCCCATGTGAAGCGATTGGATGAAGAAAGCGACAAATATAAGTTGTTTAAAAATAACGGCGTAGTTATTACAGATTATCTTTGTTAAAATACTAAATTGGAAAAAAACACGTGCTTGCGGTATTGCACGATTATTGATTCTTACGTGAAGGCACTACTCGATAATGGTTCTGATAATTCTTATTCGATATTTTATTGATTTAATAATTCTTTGCGTTGATATTTTATATTCTTTGTTGTTTGATAATTGTCATTACGATATTTTTCATTATCGAAGCAATAATTCATATTATCTGAATAATATTATTAGATAACATTATTGGCGATGTCTAGAAAGTTACATACTAAGGAGAGGTTTGGTCACTAATAATTGCGCCGATGAGGAGAAATTCTTATTAGAAGCCCCCCTTTCACAGGAGGAGCTGCTTTGGTTGTCGATATTGTGATTACGTAATATTATTTGTGAATAATTAATTATTGATTCATATGATGAGAAAATATTGATTTTATGTGGATATAGATGGAGATTTTTTTTAATGTGACAATTGTTGAAAATTGAAATTTTATCTTTTACGATAAAATAATTCATTTAAATATATTATTATATTTTAATAATATAATAATGGTGATATTTTACAATGAATGTGGGATATATGAGTATCTGAGGAGGAGGAAGAGTATTTTTGTTGCAATAAATGTTTTAAAACATGTTAAACATGTAAATTGGACCCCATTTATTATTTGAAATTTGATTATAGCTTTGTAAAATCGCTTGGTTTGTGGATTTGGTCGATTTACATTTGGAATTTGGAAAAACTTTCTTACGCAAAGTTGTAGAAATTGAATTTCCTATAAAAACTTCATGAGATTGAATTTTTTTACGATAAAGGGCTATTTATTATGAATTATTGAAGTTTAGAAGCTCAAAAAATAATTGATTTTTGGAAGTTTTAAATTTTTTTAAAATAAAAAAACGTTTTTGATTTTTTTGGTGGGACTTTATTTGTGTTGAAATGCTGAATCAGAATATATAAATGTGTAATGCGTAGAAAATTTATATATATATATTAATATTATATTAAATTTTTAACTTTTGGTGTTCTAAGCGATTTTCTATAAATAGGGTCTTAGGTTAGAATTGAAAATCACACGAAGCTGAAGTTTTCTCTCTCTATATTATCGGCGTATTCTTGTGAGTATTTTGAGTATACTTTTTGAGTATTATTTATACGGTCTGAGTTCAGTCATGCTTTATATCAGGTGTTTAAATTTAGAAATCTTGATCTTTCGAGGTAAAGGATATATTTTTTTTTCGTAATGATATTATTTCTTGATATCATTATCTTTGAAATATTGATCTGAAGTTTTTATCAAATTTGGAACTTTTGGTGTAGAGATTTCTTATTCACGTATATTATCGGCCTTATTCACGTATCTGACTACTTATTCACGATTCACGATTACTTTATTATTGAAAAAATGAAAAATGAAAATTTTCTTTTAAGTCAAAATATAATCAAAATATCTATTACGGATACTAGCTTTGATTGTATCCATGTTTTGATCATTCTTGAATTTTACACCACTATGATTATTTTTGAGGTATTTTTGGGCGTGGATAAAAACAAAATACGAATCCTTAATCCTTAATCCTTGTCCTTTTTTGTTTCCTTTGGATTCGTTTCTTTAAAAATATTTTCATCATCTTGGTCTTAAAATTGATATTATATCTTTGAATATCTGAAGAATTTGTAGTGCGAAGATGAATGATTTCGAAGAATAATTTCTTTGGTAGTAGTGCTGAAGATGAGCAGTGTTTAGATGAACATGATGACGGTGATGAATATCTTTGGCACATGTAGTGCAAAGATGAATATTTGATTTCGGATATATATTGATTGATATTTGGGGATAAAAGATGAGCGATGAACTTTTAAATTCATACATAGAAGATAGTAGTTTGCATTCTCTACTTAACTCTTCTAATGAATTATTATTTCATTGCGAATATTGATTTAAAATTTGTTGTCTATTGTATTACTATTAGATTTTTTCCTGTTGAAGACTAACGATAATTTGTTGTATATTATCTTAGTCGTAATATTCTTTCTTGGGCTAGTTGAGCTCACCCTTTTTCCTTTTGTTCCATTTTTTTCTTCTCGGGGCGAGAATATAGCGAGTGCAGGGGGGTATGGAATGAAGGTTAGAGAGAGTTGTTTAGTAGTAGTCCTCACCATTTTTGTAAAATAATGTATCGATAAATGTGATGAGGATTTATTTGAGTATAGATATTATCTAGAAGATAATATTTGTATTTAAACTCACAGTTTTCTTGTTGTAATAATAAAGTTGTAGTTGTTTTTTACGTACCATGTATTGTGATTTCGGAATGGGTGATATATACTATTTTGGGGGCGTCGCGGTTGGTATCGAGCTTAGGGATATGATCTCTGGCGGAGATCGGGGAATAGAACTAGGAGGGAGGCGAGTAAATCCTTAGCTAGTGTGTCTACTAAGCTTATTTGTTAGTTGGTCGGTATATAGGGATATTATGTGATATATTGATTTCCTTAATTAACCCTTGTTTTATGGCGGTATTTGAGAATGTCGTGAGAATAATAACAATGGAAATGAGGGCCAGAGTAGAGCGCTTTGTACTCACAGCAGCGAGGAGAGCGTACTGCAGTGGTGGTGATGTTCCTCTGTGAACAACACCATTGAAGCGAGATGATGAGCGAGGGGATGTTTAGAAGCTTTTTGCGGTTCATGCAAAATCGGGGACGAGGAGACTTCGTGTTCAAAATCTGAGGGAGAAATGATAGCAATTCACGGGTTATCACGACAAAGCGATTGAAGAAGTTGGGACCACGAATTTAAGGAAAGCGAGATCCGATCATGGCGGAAACATGGGTGAAACAAATTACAAGATATTCGATGTCTTGGGATGCGGAGAACGAAGGTTCCATTCGCCACCTTTATGTTAAAGTGGCGAGGCGGACTCTTGGTGGGATGCGTGAAAGCGTACCATCGGCCGCTTTTCGGCATGTCTTGGGGAGCGTTTTGAAACTATTTAATGACAAATACTTTCACGAAAGTGTTCGTCGTATGAAGGAAGTGGAGTTCATCAGATTAGAACAAAACAACATGGCGGTGTCTCGATGCGAGGCAAAGTTTGCGAGTTATCGAGGTTTGCACCTCATTTGGTGGAGAATGAGAGAGCGTATAGCGGATGTTTCTTAGAGAGGTTTGAAAACGGCGTACGACGATATCTCATTTCTCATAAATTTTCTCTCTACCGGATGTTGTTAGCGAGGGCTCGATTGTTAGGCGAGATATAGTATAGTATATTCATTGAGGACCATAACGAGGATCGTACGGAGATAGCGATCAGCGAGAATAATGATAACCGGCGGGAAAAAAGCAGACGGACAAAAATGGTAACCACTCTGGTGGTAATCATAGCCGTGAAAATAGAAAAAGCGAGTCGGGGAGGAGATTTAAAAAAGAGGAGATTTAACAACGACCGTGTGAAGGCAGCGGTCTTGCGTGACAAGCTGGTTCTAAGGGAGGAGAAACGACCACCGGTCGTATCTTCTAAATCACGGAAAAAAGAGGACATATCGGTCAAGCGCCTAGCAGTTCAAGGTATGCTATAATTGTGGAAAGGAAGGACATATCGCTCGAGATTATCTGTAGCGAAACCTAGTTAGTGAGGGGACGGTGACTCAAAAAACATCCCGAGAAAAGTCGAAAGTCAGCGATTAGGGAAGGCGTTTTTGTTGTGGTCAAAAAAATCGAGGAACCAAGCGAGGTGATCACGGGTAAGCTATTTATAAATTCTTGCGAAGTTTATACCTTACTTGATGGGTGCTACCCATTCATTTATCTCTCTGCTTGTGCTCAGCGTTTAAACTTGACTCAGGAGAAATTAGACTTTGACTATCTGTGGAAACTCAGTTAGGAGAAACTTTCATCACATCCTTTGTTTATAAATCTTGTTTGATTCAAGTTGGCACCATCACCTTACACATTGACCTTATCTCTTTAAAGATACTTGCTTTTGATGTGATTTTAGGGATTGATTGGTTTACTACTCATCATACCAAAATTGATTGTTTTTCGTAAGGTTGTTAGTTTTCATATTCTAACTTGACTTTGTTATGCAATTCAAACAACTAAACCATTAAAATCAATCTTTATCATATCTAATCAAAAAAAAGCTATTCGTTTATTGAAAAGCGGATGTCAAGCTTTCTTAGCCCATGTTATGGATTTGAATAAAGACACGTCAAATTTGAATAATATTCTGTTGTTATTGACTTTCTGGCGTATTTCTGAAGAACTTTCGATTACTACCCCGAGCGTGAAGTTGAATTCTTTATTGATCTTGAACTGGTACAAAGCCCATTTCTAAAACCCATATCGAATGGCTCTATTGAACTTGGGGAGTTAAAAGGTCAACTACGAGGAATTGTTGGACATCGGTTTCATTAAATCTAGTACATCTCCTTGGGGTGCTCTGTTTTTATTCGTAAAAAGAAGAAAGGCGGGAGTATGCGACTTTGTATTGACTATCGGGAATTGAACCATGTCACCATCGAGAATAGGTATCCTCTACCTCGTATTGATGACTTGTTTGACCCGATTCTGAGGGCCTGATTCTTTTCAAAAAAAATCGATCTTAGATTACGGATATCATCAATTTGAAGATTAGGCGAGGATATTCAAAAGCGCCTTTAGAACTTCGGTATGGGCATTATGAATTCTTAGTCGTGTCTTTCGGATTGACTAATGCTCTCTGCTTGACTTTCATGGATATGATGAGCCAAGTATTGAGGAATATTTGGATCGATTTGTTGTTGTCTTTATTGATGACATCCTATATATATTCAAAAAAGTCGTGAAGATCATGAGCACCATTTGAAATTTGGTACTCGAAGGCCCCGTGAAAACAAACTATATGCCAAATTGAAGAAATCACGAGTTACGGCGAGGAAGTAGCATTTCTTGGAGCGCGCGTGGTGTCGAAACATGGAGTATCTGTTGATCGGCGAAGATTGAAGCAATCTGAAGTTTAGAACAGCGAAAGTCGGTGTTGAAATCACGTAGCTTTTTGGGCTTATTTGGTTATTATCGGAGATTCGTGGAGGGTTTTCTCGAATCGCTACTCCATTAACTTGACTAACTTTCGGAAGGATACAAAATTCGTTTGGGGCGAAGAATGCGAGAAGAGTTTCCAAGAGCTTAGAGGAGACTTATTTATTTTTTTTGTTACAACAATACCATCTGGTTCGGATGGATTTGTTATCTCTGATGATGCTTGGCAAAGGGTTAGGATGTGTTCTCATGCAGCGTGGGAAAGTCATAGCTTATATGCCTGACATGACAAAAGAGTATGAGAGGAATTATCCTACTCGTGATCTAGAGTTAGCGGCCCGATCGTTTTCAGCGTTAAAGATATGGGAGCACTATCTATATGGGGAGAAAGTGGAGATATATTGGACCGTAAAAGCCTTAAATATTTCTTCACTCAAAAAAAGAACTCGACATCTGCTGGCGGTGACGTTGGCTCGAGCTATTGAAGACTACGACCACACTATTATTGATACCATCACTGGAAAAGCGAGCGTGGTGGTGGTGGCGTTGAGTAGAAGATCATATGCGGGAATGAGTGCGATGATGTCAAGTATCGCGTAGAGCCGACTTTAATAGAAAAAGTTAAGGTTGCTCTTTCAAGCCCAGGCAGGGATGATCGTATGAAGAAGAAAGTACAAGAAGGAGCTATTAGGGCGAGAATTGATGAAGAAGGAATACTTGAGTCCACTCTAGACTTTGTGTTCTAACGACTACGATTTGAAGTACAAGATTATGATGATGGAGGCACACTGATACACCATTTGCAATCCATCTGGAAGTCTTAAAATGTATCGTGATCTTGACATACATTTTGGTGGAACAATATGAGAGAGAGATTGCAAAGTTTATCTCGATGTGTTTAACTTGTCAGCGTGTAAAGGCGGAGCATCTAGTACCTAAGGGTCCGTTGCAACCACTTGAGATTCGAAATGGAAGTGGGAACACATTACCATGGATTTCGATTACGGGTCTTCTACGGTTTCTCAAGGCATCAATCTTTATTTGGGTTATTGTTGATAGATTAACCAAGTCTGCTCATTTCTTGCAAATCGGAGACTTATTCCTTGAGCGTCTTAGTAGTATATGCGTGAATGAGATTGTGAGGTTGCATGGCATGCTGTATCCATAGTTTTGGATCGTGACCCAAGATTCACTTCAAGATTTTGGGTTAGCTTGCAAAAAGCTATGAGCGCAGTTTGCGATTTAGTTTGGCGCATACCATCCCCAAGCAGACAGATGATCGAGAGAGGACTATTCAAACTCTTGAAGATTTATTAAGACTACTGTGTCCTAGACTTCAAAGGCGGTTGGGATAAGTATTTACCATTGGTGGAATTCTCTCTGACAGCGAGTTATCGAGCAAGTATAGGTGTGGCTCCATTTGAAGCATTATATGGGCCGAAAATGTCGCTCTCGATATGTTGGGATGAGGTGGGTGAAGCAACATTGTTGGGACTAGAGAGTTGAAATGCGATATGACTAAAGAAAAGATCAAATGATTGACAAGCGTATACAAAGCGGCACAAGATCGACAAAAGAGTTATGCGGATCTTCATCGAAAGGGCGTGGAATTTAGTGTAGGGGATCATGTATTTATTGTTGCGAGTTGCTCCGTGGAAGGGAGTTACAAGATTTGGGAGAGAGAAAGCTCGATCCACGATTTATTGGTCCATTTCAAATTCTTGCCAGAGTAGGAAATGTAGCTATAGACTTCGCGTTACCTCAAAGTATGTCTCGTGTTCATAATGTGTTTCACATCTCATACTTGCCGTAAATATGTGAAAGACCGAACCACGTTATAGAGTTAGAAGCCAGGACGAGATATAGAAGACTTAGCGTATGAGGAGGTACTGTCAAGATCTTGGATAGGAAGGAGCATGTCCTACATGAAAAGGTCATACCACAAGTTAAAGTTTTGTGGAGGAATCATCTTATAGAGAAATGACACAGGAATTGGAAGCGGAAATGAAAGCGAGGTATCCTCTTTTTTTGAAACACACAGTGCGTCGTCGATTTCGAGGGCGAAATTTCATAAGGAGGGAGGTTGTAAGACCCTGACTTATTATTAATGAAATTTAATTTTCTCTATTTATTATTTTGAAATAGTAAGGGTTGATTTGATTAATGTGGATAGTTAGGGGTAAAATCATGAAAATATTCAAAAAAATAAGCAAGTGGTTATAAAATATTCATTGTTGTCGGGGAATATTCGTTTGGTGGTGGAATATTATTCTTCTTTGTCGGGGAATATTAAATGCGGCGGTAGCTTGACCATATGTGGGCCCCCATGAGTGAGCGATTGGATGAAAGCGACAAATATAAGTTGTTTAAAAATAGCGGCGTAGTTATTCACAGATTATCTTTGTTAAAATACTCGGTTGGTAAAACACGGTAGCATTGCGGTATTGCACGATTATTGATTCTTACGTGAAGGCACTTTTTCGATAATGGTTACGATAATTCTTTATTTGATTATTTTATTTTATTGATTTAATAATTCTTTGCGTTGATATTTTATATTTTGTTGTTGTTTGATAATTGTCATTTACGATATTTTTCATTATCGAAGCAATAATTCATATTATCTGAATAATATTATTAGATAACATTATTGGCGATGTCTAGAAAGTTACACATACAGGAGAGGTTTGGTCACTAATAATTGCGATGATGAGGAGAAATTCTTATTGGAAAGCCCCTCTTTCACAGGGGCTGCACGGTTGTCGATATTGTGATTACGTAATATTATTTGTGAATAATTAATTATTGATTCATATGATGAGAAAATATTGATTTTATGTGGATATAGATGGAAAAAATTTTAATGTGACAATTGTTGAAAATTGAAATTTTATCTTTTTACGATAAAATAATTCATTTAAATATATTATTATATTTTAATAATATAATAATGGTGATATTTTACAATGAATGTGGGATATATGAGTATCTGAGGAGGAAAGTATTTTTGTTGCAATAAATGTTTTAAAACATGTTAAACATGTCGGTGGACCCCATTTATTATTTGAAATTTGATTATAGCTTTGTAAAATCGCTTGGTTTGTGGATTTGGTCAATTTACATTTGGAATTTGGAAAAACTTTCTTCTGCAAAGTTGTAGAGAATTGAATTTCCTATAAAAACTCATGAGATTGATTTTACGATGAAAAAGGGCTATTTATTATGAATTATTGAAGTTAGAAATTCAAAATAATTGATTTTTGGAAGTTTTAATTATTTTAAAAATTAAGAAAAACGTTTTTTGTTTTGTTTATTAGATTTGCATGTGTTGAAATGATGGCTGAATTCAGATTTATAAAAGTGTGGGCGTAGAAAATATATATATATATATTAATATTATATTAAATTTTACGCTTTGGTATTCTAGCGATTTTTCTATAAATAGGGTCTTAGGTTAGAATTGAAAAAAATCACACGAAGCTGAAGTTTTCTCTCTCTATATTATCGGCGTATTCTTGTGAGTATTTTGAGTATACTTTGAGTATTATTTATATCTCGGTGCTGAGTTCAAGTCATGCCTTTATATCAGGTGTTTTAAATTTAGAAATCTTGATCTTTCGAGGTAAGGGATATTATTTTTTTTCGTAATGATATTATTTCTTGATATCATTATCTTTGAAATATTGATCTGAACTTTTTTATCAAATTTGGAACTTTTTTCAATTGTGAGATTCTTATTCGTATTCGGATTCTTATTTATTCTTATTTATCGTGATTTTGTGAAATTTATTTGAATCGGCCTTATTCATGAAAAAAAAAAATTTTTTTCTTTTTAGTCAAAATATCTAATACGGATACTAGCTTTGATTGTATCCATGTTTTGATCATTCTTGAATTTTTTACACCACTATGATTATTTTTGAGGTATTTTTGGACGTGGATAAAACAAAATCACGAATCCTTAATCCTTAATTAATCCTTGTCGTTTTTTGTTTCCTTTGGATTCGTTTAAAAAAAAAAAATTTTTTCATCTCTTCGGTCTTAAATGATGATATTATGGAATATCTTTGGCTTTGTAGTGCAAAGATGAATGATTTCTGATGAATATCTTGAAGAATATCTTTGGCCGTAGTGCTGAAGATGAGCAGTGTTTAGATGAACATGATGAACATGATCTGGTGATGAATATCTTTTTGTGTAGTGCAAAGATGAATATTTGATTCGGATATATATTGATTGATGTTACTGAGGGGATAAAAGATGAGCGATGAACTTTTAAATTCATACATAGAAGATAGTAGTTTGCATTCTCTACTTAACTCTTCTAATGAATTATTATTTCATTGCGAATATTGATTTAAAATTTGTTGTCTATTGTATCTATTAGATTTTTCCTGTTGAAGACTAACGATAATTTGTTGTATATTATCTTAGTCGTAATATTCTTTTCTTGGGCTAGTTGAGCTCACCCTTTTCCTTTTTGTTCCATTTTTTTCTTCGGGGGGGAGGCGAGAATATAGCGAGTACGAGTGGGGTATGGAATGAAGTTTTAGAGAGAGTTGTTTAGTAGTCCTCACCATTTTTGTAAAATAATGTATCGATCGATAAATGTGATGAGGATTTATTTGAGTATAGATATTATGCAGAAGATAATATTTTGTATTAAACTCACAGTTTCTTGTTGTAATAATAAAGTTGTAGTTGTTTACGTACCGTGTATTGACACTTTCGAGAATGGGTGATGTATACCTATTTTGGGAGTCGTCGTCGATTTAGAGGCGAAATTTTTAAGGAGGGAGGTTGTAAGACCCCAACTTATTATTAATGAAATTTAATTTTCTCTATTTATTATTTTGAAATAGTAAGGGTTGATTTGATTAATGTGGATAGTTATGGGTAAAAATCATGAAATATTTCAAAATAAGCAGTGGTTATAAAATATTCATTGTTGTCGGGGAATATTCGTTTGGTGGTGGAATATTAAATCTTTGTCGGGGAATATTAAATGCGGCAGTAGCGACCTTATGTGTGGCCCCCATGTGAGCGATTGGATGAAGAAAGCGACAAATATAAGTTGTTTAAAAATACTTGGCGTAGTTATTACAGATTATCTTGTTAAAATACTCGGTGGTTAAAAAACACGATGTCTGGCGTTGTTGAGCGATGCTTTGCGGTATTGCACCAATTATTGATTCTTACGTGAAGGCTTTACTCGATAATGGTTACGATAATTCTTTATTCGATATTTTATTTTATTGATTTAATAATTCTTTGCGTTGATATTTTATATTCTTTGTTGTTTGATAATTGTCATTTACGGTATTTTTCATTATCGAAGCAATAATTCATATTATCTGAATAATATTATTAGATAACATTATTGGCGATGTCTAGAAAGTTACATCTAAGGAGAGGTTTGGTCACTAATTGCGGCGCCCGATGAGGAGAAATTCTTATTGGAAAGCCCCCCTCTTTCTGAGGAGCTGCTGGTTGTCGATATTGTGATTACGTAATATTATTTGTGAATAATTAATTATTGATTCATATGATGAGAAAATATTGATTTTATGTGGATATAGATGGAAAATTTTTAATGTGACAATTGTTGAAAATTGAAATTTTATCTTTTACGATAAAATAATTCATTTAAATATATTATTATATTTTAATAATATAATAATGGTGATATTTTACAATGAATGTGGGATATATGAGTATCTGAGGAGGAAGAGTATTTTTGTTGCAATAAATGTTTAAAAACATGTTGTGTGTCGGTGGACCCCATTTATTGGTGAAATTTGATTATAGCACTTTGTAAAATCTTGGTTTGTGGATTTGGTCAATTTCTATTTGGAATTTGGAAAAACTTTCTTACGCAAAGTTGTAGAAATTGAATTTCCTATAAAAACTTCGCGAGATTTGAATTTTACGATAAAAAGGGCTATTTATTATGAATTATTGAAGTTTCGAAGCTCAAAATAATTGATTTTTGGAAGTTTAAAATATTTAAAATTAAGAAAAACGTTTTTTTTTTTTTTTTTGGGCCTCATTGTGCATGTGTTTGATTGCTGAATCAGATTCTTAAAAGGCATGCGTGAAGAAATTTATATATATATATTATTATTTTATTAAATTTTCTAACTTTTGGTGTTCTAGCGATTTTCTATAAATAGGGTCTTGGGTTAGAATTGAAAATCACACGAAGCTGAAGTTTTTTCTCTCTCTATATTATCGGCGTATTCTTGTGAGTATTTTGAGTATACTTTGAGTATTGTTAGGCGGTGCAAGTTCAAGTCATACTTTATATCAGGTATTTATTTAGAAATCTTAATCTTTTCGAGGTAAGGGATGTTATTTTTTTTTCGTAATGATATTATTTCTTGATATCATTATCTTTGAAATATTGGTTGGAACTTTTTATCAAATTTGGAACTTTTTTATGGGGTTGTGGAGTTCTTATTCAGCGAGATTCTTATTCACGAGTTCTTATTCATGAGATTCTTATTCACGATTCTTATTCACGTCTTATTCTTATTAATGAAGCGTGAAGATGTTTTTTGTGAAATTTCTATCTTTTGGTGTCGAGATTCTTATTCACGTATCTGGCTTTATTCACGTATCTGACCTTTATTCACGAATCTATTCATAGAAAAATAAAATTTCTTCTTTTTTGTCAAAATATCTAATACGGATACTAGCTTTGATTGTATCCATGTTTTGATCATTCTTGAATTTTACACCACTATGATTATTTTTGAGGTATTTTTGAACATGGATAAAACAAAATACGAATCCTTAATCCTTAATCCTTGTCATTTTTTGTTTCCTTTGGATTCGTTTCTTAAAAAAATATTTTCATCATCCTCGGTCTTAAATGATGATATTATTGAATATCTTTGGCTTTTGTAGTGCGAAGATGAATGATTTCTGAAGAATATCTTTGGCTTGTAGTGCGAAGATGAGCAGTGTTGAGATGAACAGATGAGATTAATATCAGTGTTTAGATGAGCAGTGTTTAGATGAACATGACCCGGTGATGAATATCTTTGGGGCTGTAGTGCAAAGATGAATATTTGATTCAGGATATATATTGATTGATGTTCGGGGATAAAAGATGAGCGATGAACTTTTAAATTCATACATAGAAGATAGTAGTTTGCATTCTCTCTTAACTCTTCTAATGAATTATTATTTCATTGCGAATATTGATTTAAAATTTGTTGTCTATTGTATTACTATTAGATTTTTCCTGTTGAAGACTAACGATAATTTGTTGTATATTATCTTAGTCGTAATATTCTTTTCTTGGGCTAGTTGAGCTCACCCTTTCCTTTTTGTTCCATTTTTTTTCTTCTCGGGAGGCGAGAATATAGCGAGTCTGAGTCGGGGTATGGAATGAAGGTTTTAGAGAGAGTTGTTTAGTAGTCCTCACCATTTTGTAAAATAATGTATCGATAAATGTGATGAGGATTTATTTGAGTATAGATATTATACAGAAGATAATATTTGTATTAAACTCACGATTTCTTGTTGTAATAATAAAGTTGTAGTTGTTTACGTACCATGTGTATTGACAATTTCGGAATGGGTGATGTATACCTATTTTTCCTATAAAAAGTAGCGAGATTCGAATTTTACGATAAAAGGGCTATTTATTGTGAATTATTGAAGTTAGAAGCTCAAAATAATTGATTTTGGAAGTTTAAATTATTTTAAATAAGAAAAACGTTTTTGGAATGTTTGGGGCATCTTTAACATGTGTTTGATGGCTGAAATCAGATTCTAGGCATGCGTAGGAAATTTATATAATTATATTATTAATTTATTAAATTTTACGCTTTGGTGTTCTAAGCGATTTCTATAAATAGGGTCTTATGTTAGAATTGAAAATCACACGTAAAGCTGAAGTTTTCTCTCTCTATATTATCAAAGCGTATTCTTGTGAGTATTTTGAGTATACTTTGAGTATTGTTAGGCGGTCTGCAAGTTCCTTCAAAGACTTTATACCGGTAGGTATTTTCTGTAGAAATCTTAATCTTTCGAGGTAAGGGATATTTTTTTTTTCGTAATGATATTATTTCTTCAATATCATTATGTTGAAATATTGATCTGAAGTTTTTATCAAATTTGTAATTTTTGGTGTTGAGATTCTTATTCATGTATCGATTCAAGACTTTATTCACATATCTGATCTTATTCACTAATCTGACCTTATTCATCGAAAAAATGAAAAATTTTCTTTTTCGTCAAAATATCTAATACGGATACTAGCTTTGATTGTATCCATGTTTTGATCATTCTTGAATTTTACACCACTATGATTATTTTTGAGGTATTTTTTAGGCGTGAATAAAACAAAGTCACGAATCCTTAATCCTTAATCCTTGTCATTTTGTTTTCTTTGGATTCGTTTCTTTAAAAATATTTTTCATTATCTTTGGTCTTAAATGATGATATTATGGAATATCTTTGGCTGTAGTGCAAAGATGAATGATTTTGAAGAATATCTTTGGCGCGTAGTGCAAAGATGAGCAGTGTTTAGATGAACATGACCGGTGATGAATATCTTTGGCTGTAGTGCAAAAGATGAATATGTGATTCGGATATATATTGATTGATGTTTGAGGATAAAATGTGGCGCCCCCAAAATAGGTATACATCACCCATTACGAGTTGTCAATACATGAGTGCGAAACAACTACAACTTTATTATTACAACGGTAAAAGCGTGAGTTTAAATACAAATATTATCTTACAGACAATATTTATACTCAAATAAATCCTCATCACATTTATTGATATATTATTTTACAAAATGGTGAGGACTACTAAACAACTCTCTCTAGAACCTTCATTCCATACCCCAGGCTTCGTACTTCCATTTATATTCTCGCCTCTTGAGAAAAATGGAACAAAAAGAAAAGGGTGAGCTCAACTAGCTCGATAAAGAATATTATGACTAAGATAATATACAACAAATTACCGTTAGTCTTCAACAGGGAAAAATCTAATAGAATCTGATAGACAACAAATTTTAAATCAATATTCGCGTGGAAATAATAATTCATTAGAAGAGTTAAGTAGAGAATGCAAACTACTATCTTCATGTATGAATTTAAAAGTTCATCGTCTCATCTTTTATCCTGTAACATCAATCGATATACATACGGAATCAAATATTCATCTTTGCACTCTTGCCAAAAGATATTCATCGATTAAGTCATATTCATCTAAACACTGTTCATCTTTGCACTACTACCAAAGATATTCTTGAGAAATCATTCATCTTTACTTCTAGGCCAAAGATATTCTTAAGAAATCATTCATCTTTACTTCTGGCCAAAGATATTCCATAATATCATCATTTAAGATGAAGATGATGAAAAATATTTTTAAAAGCGAATCCGGTGAAACAAAAAATGACAAGGATTAAGGATTAAGGATTAAGTACTTTGTTTTATCCATGTTCAAAAATACCTCAAAAATAATCATAGTGATGTAAAATTCAAGAATGATCAAAACATGGATCTGATCAAAGCTAGTATCGAGAATAGATATTTTGGATAAAAAGAAGAAATTTTATTTTATGAATTGAATAGTGAATGTCGAGTATCGTGAATAGTCCGATATATCGTGAATAGTAACTCAAACACCGAAAGATAGAAATTCCACAAAAACATCTTCACGCTGTAATGAATAGTACTCGTGAATAGTAACTCGTGAATAGTAACTCATGAATAGTAACTTCGTGAATAGTAACTCATGAATAGTAACCTGAGACATGAAAAAGTTCCAAATTTGATAAAAAGTTTCAACCAATATTTCAAACATAATGATATTGAAGAAATAATATCATTTGAGAAGAAAATAACATCCCTTTCCTCGAAAAATTAGTCTTACAGCTAGAATCTAGGGTATAGTCTTTGAAGGGAACTTGCACCGTCTAACAATACTCAAAGTATACTCAAAATACTCACAAGAATCGCTCGATAATATAGAGAGAAAACTTGATTTACGGTGTGATTTTCAATTCTAACCTAAGCACCTATTTATAGGAAATTGCTTAGAACACAAAAAGCAGAAAATTTAATAAATTAATAATATAATTATATAAATTTCTTACACATGCCTAGAATCTGATTTCAGCCATCAAACACATGCCACCTTCTAGAAAAAGTAAGAAAAAACGTTTTTCTAATTTTAAATATTTTAAACTTCCAAAAATCAATTATTTGAACTTGAACTTCAATAATTCATAATAAATAGCCCTTTCATCAGAAAATTGAATCTCGCGTGTTTTATAGGAAATTCAATTCTCTACAACTTTGCAGAAGAAAGTTTTTCCAAATTCCAAATAGAAATTGACCGAAATCCACAAAGCAAGCGATTTTCAATTTATAATCAAATTTCGATCGATAAATGGGGTCCATGAGCATGTTTAACATGTTTTAAACATTTATTGCAACAAAAATACTCTTCCTCCTTGTATACTCATATATCCCACATTCGTTGTAAAAATATCACCATTATTATATTATTAAAATATTATAATATATTTAAATGAATTATTTTATCGAGAAAAGATAAAATTTCAATTTTCAACAATTGTCACATTAAAATTTTTCTCCATCTATATCCACATAAAATCAATATTTTCTTCATCATATGAATTAATAATTAATTATTCACAAATAATATTACGAGAATCACAATATTAATGACGAGGCAGTTCAGGAAAGAGGGCTTTCGATAAAGATTTCTCTCTTCTTGGCAAGTGATTAGGTGACCAAACCTCTCCTTGAGGCGAAATTTCTAGACATTGCCAATAATGTTATCTAATAATATTATTAGAGATAATATGAATTATTGCTTCGATAATGAAAAATGCACGTGTAATGACAATTATTGAAACAATAAAGAATATAAAATATCAACGCAAAGAATTATTGAATCAATAAA